>JAOWBW010003589.1:0-24516 GCA_026119855.1 Campanula takesimana | reverse complement strand
GAAATGTTGAGATTGATGTTGGTAGTGGTGCCCTAGGCACGTTTAAATAAACGTTGTAATTGTTATCATTTATTTCATATCAATAAAGAGATGTTTTGATTATTATTGTTGTTCATGTTTACTTATAATAATCTCCGTCCCTAGTACTTGTTAAGCACTAGTATAAAGGCTAAATTGATCATGGGATGATCATGTTAGATTTATGGGTACTTGTTTGGAACAAGGTACTGGACATGACCCACTCTATGAGATTTATGTCATGGTCTATGTCGTACATATATCTCATATTAGTTATGTCATTTGAATCCTTAGACATGAAGTTATTATAGTCTTCCACTTGATGAACATTATGTTTGACATATTCAAACGCTACTTTTAACCGAGTAGTTATAAGGGTATGATTGGCATAATTAGATTCACGTAGGGAAGAATAATAAGCTAAATGGATTTGTCCCTCCACGGAGAGATGTCAAGCTTGGGGCCCCTCGAAGGAATGATGTTGATGAAATGTTCGGCCGGACTCAAATGAATTGATTGGATCAATAGTCATTTGGATTATCAACATATTCGGAATCGAGAAAGTATTGAACAAAACAAGTTGACTCTTTGACCATGACTTGTGTTCAATGATATCGTGGACAAAAGGATTATGACATATTCTAAGAGGAATGCGAACTTGTATCTAGTTATACTATTTGGGTAGGTATGACGGTTTGCTAGAACCTAATCATATCTTATGGTTTCATGTTTGAACCCATTTGCCAACTTAGTATAATCCTAGAGGGTCACACACAATAGAACGAATCTTTAAAAGGACTACATTGGAATTTTGGAAATTCTGGACATTATGGGAAGTGGGCGACCGCACAGTATGGACTGGGCGTCCGCACACTTAGTCTATTTTTGTACCAGTTTTGTTTCAGATAGTTGTGCGACCGCACAGGCATTCTGGGCGGCGCACAGTACTGTCGGGTGGCAGATTCCTAATTTGATTAGGAAACGAATTTTGGATGGATTTTGACACAAGTTTCCTATTTGAATAGGTCATACTTGTGTATAAAAGACCAAATTCGGCCAGCACTCTAAGCAAATGATTTTGTGAGTCTCAAAGAGTTTGAGAGAGGGTTTATTTTGTTCTAAGACATTCTTGGTTGAAGAACAAAATAATACACAAAATAATTCCATATAGTTCTTTTGATTGTGGAAAAGTGTTTTCAAAATTTGGTCTAGCAACCAAGATCAAAGAAGCTCCTTTGATATTCGTTCGAAGTGTGGATACCGCTAGAGGGTGAAAATCATCATCTTCAAAGTTCGTGTTCAAGCTTTGTGATCGTGATCAAGTCTTCAAACTTCCACCAAAGACCAAGAGAATTTGATAGCCATCAAGGGTTAGTTTATTCCTTTATTCTTATGTTGTATTTGATTTAATCATATGAACGGATCCATGGCTTTGGGTTTCAAAATTTTAAATGCTAAATTCCGCTGCGCATGTTTGATCGAAACCCAACAGTGGTATCAGAGCCCCGTTCATGTTGATTATATCAATACCTGATCATGTTATGTGTATATAAATTGTTTATGTGCCTTGCATGATATGAATATTGGATATGTGATGTTTATGTGTTATGTGATTTTATGTGGTTTATTGTTTTGCAACTTTAATCGCACGATTCAATCGCAATAAATAAATTATGGTGGATTCAGAATTGTTGATTATTAATTTTGATTGGATCAAAGTTTTAATAATCGGGGAAAAACAATTTTGAGACAAAATTTTCGAACTTGAAAATTCTGCACATTCTGATGGCACTGGGCGACCGCACAAAACGCCTTGGGCGGCCGCACAGTTTTGGGCGACCGCACAAGGTTTTTTGGGGGCCCGCACAAGTTGATCAGAAGGTCTGATTTTGGTTGAAAACCAGAATCTGGAATTTTTCGAAAGATTCAACAGAACCAGTAACAGAACCAGTCCAGACTTGCTAATCTGGAATGGGTTTTGGGTAGTTGGTTTTGTATGGATTTTGGGGTTTGATTTTCCTATTTGTTTTAGTCTTGTGAGTCCTAGATTGGTTCAAGTTTTGGATGGCTAATCTGCGTTCATCGAGATTGTGTTTTCCCAAAATTGATCGCAATCAAAGTTTCAAGATAAAACGAAGGTAGAATTATGAAGAGTTCATAATTGCTAAAATTGAGAAACAAAAGTTCTTGATTCGATGATTGGAGCTCCATGTGGAATTGTGAATGAAATTGGCCTACGTTCATCGAGACCATCTATTGCTTAGTTTCGGCCATATGGACTACTTTCTTGGTCTCTTGAATTAGTGCGGATTGTGGTTGCCTAATGGCTTTAGTTCGACCGCACTTCTGTTGTCTTGATTTGGAGATAATACCAAAGTTGAAATAGTCTCATCCTCATAATTATAGAGAAACTAAGACACATAAATACCATGCTTAAATTTAATGGAGATTAATTTAGTGGCTAAACTTGATGTGTAACATGTTATATTATGTGCTCATAAATGTGTTATATGCTACATGTGATGAACCTTCAAGAAAATTTTAAGTCTTTTTTGCCATGCCATGATTAAAACACTTGTTAGTACATAAGTGACTCTAATGTAGATTCGCCCTAGCGAGATGCATTAAATTTATTTATGTATGAGCAAGATAGATAATGTGGCACGCCTAGCGGGACCATTAACTATGCGTTTAAAATGTTAGACTTAATTGGCGTCAAACATTTTGGGCCTAGGCAAAGATGGGTTTAACATACTTTTTTGAAATTGGATTTCTTAAAGAATCTCATAAAAGGAACTAAGAGTCATATAGATATGATTGACAAAGAGTTGTCTACCTAATTAATTTGATTTTGTGTAATCCGCCTTAGCGGACTTGAAATTAAATTAAAGATGGTTTGCCCAATTAAATTATATTATACATTGGATGCATATGAAGGTTATATAATTAGTGGGAGTATTTTGTTTGAAAAATACATTATTTATACTCTTTAATGAAAAAAACGGTACTTCTTAAATTTGGAAATTTTGCATATTTGTAGATATGACTAATAACACTCAATCAATGTCGTTGCGATGGATCCTTGAGAAGGATAAGCTCGAGAGAATGGTACTAAACTTTATGGATTGGATCCGTAGCATAAGAACGTTTCTTAGGCAAGAAGATAAGTTGTACATTCTCGATGGGCCACTCCCTCTGCTGAACCACCGCCTACTGCCCCTAGGGTAGAAAGAGACAATTACAAGAAACATCGCAATGATTCTAGATGTAAGTTGTCTCATGCTTGCTGCTATGTGTTCAAAACTCCAACAAAGCTTGGAACATTTGGAAGCCTATGAGATAGGCGTGGAGTTGAGAACCATGTTTCAAGAGCAAGCTAGGCAAGAGAGGTACAAGACCATTGTTCCATTCACTACTTGTAAAATGAATGAAGGGCAACAAGTGAGTCCTCACTTTCTTAAATGAAAGGTTATGTAGAGCACCTTGAGAAACTTGCTATCCAATCCCATTGGAGCTAGCCACGGATCTCATTCTTAATTCATTGCCTAAAAGTTATAATCAGTTTGTGATGAATTATAACATGCATGGAATGGATAAGAATCTCTCTGAGTTGCATGGGATGCTCAAAACTGCAGAGATGAAAATTGTGGAGAAAGGTTCTCCCTGTGCTCTTGGTTCATGATGGGAAGAAGGCTAATGCCAAAGGAAAGGGTAAGAAAGTTTTCAAACCCAAATAAGCAAGGCAAAGGTTGCCAAGGCTTCTGAGGCAAAACCTGATTCACAAAAGGATGCAATTGTTTCCATTGTCAAGAAATTGGTCATTGGAAACGTAATTGCAAAGCTTTCTTGGAAGAGCAAAAGAAGAAGAAGAGCAGCAAGGCTGCGTCGACTTCAGGTATCTATATGATAGATATTCTCCTTTCTACCACTGATTCTTGGGTATTGGATACCGGATGTGGTTCTCACATTTGTCTAAATGTGCAGGGACTAAAGAATAGGAGACTGCTTAAAGAAGGTGAAGTAGATCTACGTGTGGGAATGGAGCAAGAGTTGCTGCATTAGCCGTAGGGACTTATGAAGTCACTTTACCTTCCGGATTAATTCTTGTTTTGAACAATTGTTTATTATGTTCCGGATTTAAGCAGAAATATTATTTCAATTTTTTGTTTGGAAAATGAAGGTTTTAAGTTTTATGAGAATAAGAAATTTTCTATTTATTTAATGATGTGCTTTATGGTATTGCTAATTCATTTAATGGCTTTATATCTTGGATGTCAAGAATGAAAATAATGACAATGTCTATCATGTAAATAAGAAATCTAAACCTAATGATGTAAATCATACCTATTTATGGCATTGCCGTTCTTGGTCATATTAATGAGAAGCGTATCTCAAAACTCCATGGGGACGACTTTTAGGTTCATGTGACCTCGAGTCATATGATACTTGTGAGTCGTGTCTTCTTGGAAAAATGACTAAGACACCTTTTACCAAGTTGGTGAAAGGGCAAGCGACTTATTGGGGTTGATACATTCCGATGTATGCGGACCATTAAGTAGCAATGCTAGGGGAGGATTTCAATACTTCATAACCTTCACTGATGATATTATAGTAGATTTGGGTATGTTTTACCTAATGAAACATAATAGTGAAGCATTTGAGATATTTAGAATATTTCAAAATGAAGTAGAAAAACAACTTGGCAAAAGTATAAAGGCACTTCGATCAGATCGAGGTGGTGAATACTTGAGTCAAGAATTTGATGATCATCTAAAGAATTGTGGAATAGTTTCACAATTGACTCCGCCCGGGAACACCACAATGGAATGGTGTGTCGAGAGGAGAAATCGAACTTTGTTAGACATGGTTCGATCAATGATGAGTCAAGTTGATCTTCCATATCCTTTTGGGGTTACGCCCTAGAAACCGCTGCTTTCACACTAAATCAAGTTCCAACTAAATCGGTTCAAAAGACTCCTATGAGATGTGGAGTGGAAAGAAACTAGTTTATCTTTCATGGGGATTTGGGGTTGTGAAGTTTTTGTCAAGAGACTTATCTCTGACAAACTAGCACACAAATCTGATAAATGTATTTTCGTGGGATATCCTAAAGAAACTAAAGGATATTACTTTTACAACCGTGAGGACAACAAAGTGTTTGTTGCCCGAACTGGTATCTTTCTAGAGAAAGAGTTTCTCTCCAAAGAAATCAGTGGGAGTAAAATAAATCTTGAAGAAATTCGAGACCCAGAAAATAACATTGAACCAATAGTGGAACAAGAACAAGAACCACAAGGAGTTGTGGAAACTGTTCAAATACACAAGCGACTCGCAGATCTAGTAGGTTACGATCCGAGCCCGAGAGATATGGATTTCTCGTAACGGATAGTAATGAGGTAGAAATCATTAAGAATGATGAACCGTCAACCTACCAAGAGGCGATGTCCTCTCCTGATTCAGACAAGTGGCTTGGAGCCATAGAATCCGAATTGCAATCCATGCAAGACAATCAAGTTTGGAATTTGATTGATGCGCCCGAAGGTGTAAAAACCATAGGATGCAAATGGGTCTTCAAGAAGAAGACTGACATGGATGGGAAGGTGCATACTTAGAAAGCTAGGCTTGTAGCGAAAGGTTATAGGCAAGTTCATGGTATTGACTATGATGAGACCTTTTCACCCATAGCAATGATCAAGTCTATAAGAATTTTGCTTGCCATTGCCGCATATCATGACTATGAAATATGGCAGATGGACGTCAAAACCGCTTTCCTGAATGGAAAACTCCAAGAGGATGTGTATATGACACAACCAGAAGGTTTTGAACAAGATTCTAAGGTATGCAAATTGCAAAGATCCATCTATGGATTGAAGCAAGCTTCAAGGAGTTGGAATCTCCGTTTTGATGAATCGGTCAAAGAGTTTGGTTTCATCAAGAACGAAGATGAGCCTTGTGTATACAAGAAGATTAGTGGGAGCATAGTGCTATTCCTTATTTTATACGTGGATGACATATTGCTCATTGGAAACGACATTCCTACACTTCAGTCTGTGAAGACTTGGTTAGGAAAGTGTTTTGCAATGAAAGATATGGGTGAAGCCGCATATATACTTGGCATTAAGATCTATAGAGATAGATCAAAGAGGCTACTTGGTTTAAGCCAAAGTACATACATTGACAAGGTCATTAGAAGATTCCGTATGGAAAATTCTAAGAGAGGCACCTTGCCCGTGTTACATGGAGTTTCTCTAAGAAGACTCAATGTCCTAAGACAAACGATGAGCGTGAGAAAATGAATGATGTTCCATATGCTTCTGCAATTGGGTCCATCATGTATGCCATGATTTGTACTAGGCCGGATGTGTCTTATGCTTTGAGCATGACAAGTAGATACCAATCCGACCCTGGCGAAAATCACTGGATAGCTGTAAAAGCGATTCTTAAGTACTTAAGAAGAACTAAAGACTCGTTTTTGGTCTATGGAGGAATGGAAGATGATCTCGTTGTAAATGCTTACACGGATGCAAGCTTCCAAACTGACAAAGATGATAGCCGATCGCAATCGGGTTTTGTGTTTATGTTAAATGGTGGAGCTGTAAGCTGAAGAGTTCCAAGCAAAGTACAACCGCTGATTCTACAACAGAAGCTGAGTATATTGCTGCATCGGATGCTGCAAAGGAAGCTGTTTGGATTAAGAAGTTCATAACTGAACTTGAAGTGGTTCCTAGTATTGCTAATCCAATTGACCTTTATTGCGACAATAATGGTGCTATTGCTCAAGCAAATGAACCAAGAGCACATCAGAAATCCAAACACATACTTAGGCGTTTTCATATCATTCGAGAGATCGTTGATTGGGGAGACGTAAATATATGCAGAGTACCTACTGATGACAATGTTGCGGACCCGCTAACAAAGGGACTTCCACAAGCTAAACATGATGGTCATGTTAGGTCCATGGGTATTAGATACATGGGAGATTGGGCCTAGGGCAAGTGGGAGATTGTTGGTAGTGGTGCCCTAGGCACGTTTAATAAATGTTGTAATTGTTATCATTTATTTCATATCAATAAAGAGATGTTTTGATTATTATTGTTGTTCATGTTTACTTATAATAATCTCCGTCCCTAGTACTTGTTAAGCACTAGTATAAAGGCTAAATGATCATGGGATGATCATGTTAGATTTATGGGTACTTGTTTGGAACAAAGTACTGGACATGACCCGCTCTATGAGATTTATGTCATGGTCTATGTCATACATATATCTCATATTAGTTATGTCATTTGAATCCTTAGACATGAAGTTATTATAGTCTTCCACTTGATGAACATTATGTTTGACATATTCAAACACTACTTTTAACCGAGTAGTTATAAAGGGTATGATTGGCATAATCGGATTCACGTAGGGAAGAATAATAAGCTAAATGGATTTGTCCCTCCACGGAGAGATGTCAAGCTTGGGCCCCTCGAAGGAATGATGTTGATGAAATGTTCGGCCGAACTCAAATGGATTGATTGGATCAATAGCATTTGGATTATCAACATATTCGGAATCGAGAAAGTATTGAACAAAACAAGTTGACTCTTTGACCATGACTTGTGTTCAATGATATCGTGGACAAAAGGATTATGACATATTCTAAGAGGAATGCGAACTTGTATCGAGTTATACTATTTGGGTAGGTATGACGGTTTGCTAGAACCTAATCATATCTTATGGTTTCATGTTTGAACCCATTGCCAACTTAGTATAATCCTAGAGGGTCACACACAATAGAACGAATCTTTAAAAGGACTACATTGGAATTTTGGAAATTCTGGACATTATGGGAAAGTGGGCGACCGCACAGTATGGACTGGACGGCCGCACACTTAGTCCATTTTTGTACCAGTTTTGTTTCAGATAGTTGTGCGACCGCACAGTGCATTCTGGGCGGCCGCACAGTACTGTCGGGTGGCAGATTCCTAATTTGATTAGGAAACGAATTTTGGACGGATTTTGACACAAGTTTCCTATTTGGAATAGGTCATACTTGTGTATAAAAGACCAAATTCGGCCAGCACTCTAAGCTAATGATTTTGTGAGTCTCAAAGAGTTTGAGAGAGGGTTTATTTTGTTCTAAGACATTCTTGGTTGAAGAACAAAATAATACACAAAATAAATTCCATATAGTTCTTTTGATTGTGGAAAAGTGTTTCACAATTTGGTCTAGCAACCAAGATCAAAGAAGCTCCTTTGATATTCGTTCGAAGTGTGGATACCGCTAGAGGGTGAAAATCATCATCTTCAAAGTTCGTGTTCAAGCTTTGTGATCGTGATCAAGTCTTCAAACTTCCACAAAGACCAAGAGAATTTGATAGCCATCAAGGGTTAGTTTATTCCTTTATTCTTATGTCGTATTTGATTTAATCATATGAACGGATCCATGGCTTTGGGTTTCAAAATTTTAAATGCTAAATTCCGCTGCGCATGTTTGATCGAAACCCAACAATTGACTCTTAAGGGGGGTGTGGCACCCGTGACAGAACTTAGGGAGTTCGGAATCCGTGGGAGGACGGCCTACTTTTGAGTGGGAGTTTTTATCCTACTTTCATTTTTGACATGCCTTAAGGGCGGACCGGAGAAGGTGTGCCCAACTGGGTGTCCGAGGACAGGGGCTGTGCCTTGGTTTAGGCCGGAGATCTCTGACAAGGTCCTTTTCTGAGGTGATCTAGACCTGAGAGGCGCGCGCCTTCCTCTGTGGATTGTGATGCATGCGCATTTGAGACCGCTGTCGGGTGGCGCGCGCGTCTGGGAGGCGAAATTCCGGGCTTGACATTTTCTGGCCAAAAGAAGCCCCAACAGCTATAATATCATCTTCTGTTCGACCACTTGATTCTCACAGCTCCTTTCTGCCATTTTTGAACATCATATTATTGCTTAACTTTGCTTGTGATCCACATTTTCCATGGCTTCCAATTCTTTTGCCCTTGATGCCAAGGTTGTTAGTGAGTATGAAAAGGACTTGGGCACTTTTGTGTATTCTTTCAAGACCCATCCCAAGAAGGCCTTCATTAAAGACTTCGGGTTCCGAATTCTTTTCACCTTGCGGACGTTGAAGCCGGATTGGGATTTGTTGAGAGCTGCCGCGGCCTTCTGGGATTACGACAGCCATACCTTCAACCTTTCGGCTAATGAAATGGTGCCGACTGTTGACGATTTCGGGGCCATACTTGGCATGCCTTTGGCCGGTCGGATTGCCGTCCCTAATATCACCGTGGTGCCATCGACTCTTGGGTTGAGTTACTGAATCTCCCTGTTGAGGACGTGAGGAAGATGTTGCACGGTACCGTGATTGATATAACTGAGTTGCCGATGTTCTTCAGTTTACACTCGGAGGACCCGGTGGTTCAATCTTTCAAAAGGAATGCCATGGCCGTTTGTCTCTTCAGCGGAGTACTGTTTGTTACACCCTTCGGGACTGTGGACGTGCAGTTGGCTGAGATTATTTTGCAAGCTAAGGAGCATCAATTTAGTGTAATCCCTCTTATTGTAGGGGAGACGTTGCACGGCCTTGATGAGTTACATAGGACGGGCAAGATGTGTCGGGGAAGCCCTTTGCTCTTGACCATATGGCTCTGGGAACACTTCAGGATTTATTCTCCGGATGGTGATTTGTCTCCTTTTGCTGTTCATAGGAGGAAGTTGTTGATCCGGGATTTATCTGAAGATGATTGGAAGAAATTCTTTGCCTCTCGGGTGACCGTTGATATTGAGTGGTGTCTTCTTCTTGGGGTCTTCGTCCTTTTGTGGAGTGGACTCTTGGTTTTCAGCACGTGGTTGTACCCGTTTTGAGAGATTCTTCATTTTACCAGCCAGAGCGGGTTCTGCGGCAGTTCGGTCGCCAACAGACAATTCCTTTTCCGAGGGGCGGAATGCTTCGTCCAGTTGCTTACATGGGTCCTGACTTCTCGAGTGTGCTTCAGTTGGCTTGGGGAGATGACCGCAACCGTTGGGCTTTTGCTCCTCTGCATCGGGGGAGTGTCTTCCTTCCCGAGAGCTACTTGGATTATTTATTTGGCACCCTTTACCGTGGCATCACTTGGGTTGATGTGCATCGTGCCGAGTTGTTGGGAAAGGGTTTTGAGCCTAGCAACACTTTGAGATATAGGGAGGCTGCTGCTGATTCGAGTAACATTCTCGCTGACCCTTTCGGTACTCCTCTGGATGACTTTTATGCTAGGAGACGTGTTGCAACACAGAAGGTTTTGGTACGTATTAGTGCTCCTTCGTTACCCAAGAAGAAAAGGATTGAGAGACGATCGGGTGGTCCTTTGAAAGCTAAGAGAAAATTGGATTTTTCTTAGTACCCTAAGAGATTGCAATTAGACCACTTTGTTTTAGGATTTAGTATTTTGATGTCTTTTGTTGCTCAATAAATCCGTTGTAATAGTTTGAATAGTTCATTGAATGAATAAAAATTGCATTTTGTTATTTGAAGTGAATTGGGTATTTTTTGATATGTTTTAGACCGCACCCGAAGGTTGCCTACGTTCCTCCAGTTGGGAGGTTCAGGTCTTCGTAGTTCAAACAAACAAAGACCATTTTTTTTTTGTGTGCACCCTGTTTTTTGCCTAGACCGTCCTTTCGGGTTTTCAATCTAGCGGGCTTCTTTTTTTGCACATGCTCTAATTTTTGCCTAGGCCGCCCATTGCGGGTTTTCAACCTAGCGAGCGATTTTTTTTTTTTTTTTTTTTTTTTTTATGGTCTTTGTTTATTAAGCGTAGAACCACTTGAGCTTGTCGAGGTTGACCTCCTTTGGCAGCTGGTCACCATCTAAATCCACGAGCTGGACTGCACCACCGCTTAGTATCTTTTTGACCACGTACGGACCGATCCATCGGGGTCCCCATTTCCCCAGGGGATTCATGGCATTAGGAGGATGTTGTCTTAAGACCAAATCTCCCACATTGATGTTTCGAAGCTTCACCTTTTTGTTGAAAGCTCTTGCCATCCTTTGCTGATACGCCTCGTGCGTTCGAGTGCTCTTAACCTTTTCTCGTCGAGTAAGGCTAGCTGTTCGTATTCGACTTTGCATCCAGTTGACCTCGTTGACTTGATTCTCGAGGAGGACCCGTAGAGATGGGACTTCAAGTTCGATAGGGAGTACGGCTTCAGAACCATAGACTAATGCATAAGGAGTTTCTCCTGTTGCGGACCGTATTGATGTGCGGTAGCCCCACAATGCTAATGGTAGCTTCTCGGGCCAATCCCTTCCTGTTGAGGCCAGTTTCTTGACGATGGTCTCGATGGTTTTATTTGCTGCTTCGACCGCGCCATTTACTTGGGGACGGTAAGGAGATGACTTGTGCTTGGTGATCTTGTATTCTATCAAAAGTGCGTCCATTTCTTTCTCAAAGTGAGAGCCGTTGTCGGAAATGATTTCATGAGGCACGCCGTATCGGCACATGATATTAATCTTTACAAATTCGGCCACTTTCTTGGCGTTGAGGGTTCGATAAGCTTGTGCTTCGACCCACTTTGTGAAGTAGTCGACTGCCACTAGGACGAATGACTGCCCATTGCTTCCAGAAGGATGAACTTTACCGATGATGTCTACCCCCCAACAAGAGAAAGACCAAGGTGTGACCATGTTGTAAAGTTGTGAGGGTGGGGCATGTTGCAGATTAGCGTGGAATTGGCACTTGGCACACCTTTTGACTTTCTCGATACAGTCTCGTTCCATAGTGTTCCAATAGTAACCAATGCGAAGTATCTTCTTGACTAGCATAAACCCATTCATGTGGGGTCCACATTCTCCTTCGTGCACTTCACACATTATCTCTTGAGCTTCGGCCTCATTGGCGCATAAGAGATTGATCCCGTCGTGGTGCCTTTTATAGACTCGGTCCCCAATCAGTACATACCGAGAGGCTATCCTTTGCAGAGCTGCTTGAGACTTCTTATTGCTATTCTCGGGATAAGTGCCTTCTTTGAGGAAGTTCATGATATCCGAGTACCACGGAGAGTTTGTTTCGTTAATCTCGATACTCATGCAATATGCCGGACTGTTCCTTCGAGCAATTTTGAAGGGCTTCACCATTTTCCCTTTGGGCATTTCGACTAATGAAGCTATAGTGGCCAGTGCATCGGCGAAGCGATTCTTATCCCTTGGTAGGTAGTTGAAAGTGATCTCTTGGAATTGTTCAACCAGTTCTTCAAGGTGCTGACCATACTGTTGGAGAGTCGGGTCTTGGTTCGCCATTTACCCGATTGCTGATTGATAAGGAGTAAAGAGTCGCCGAATACTTCTAGTTCTGTGATGTTTCTGTCGAGAGCTGCTTCGAGCCCTGATATACATGCTTCGTACTCGGCAATGTTGTTGGTAGCTTCGAATTCCAGGCGGATGGCAATGGGAGTGTAGATGTCTTTTGGATCGACAAGCAATACCCCTATGCCAAAACCGTGTTTATTGGCGGCGCCATCGAAAAAAAGTTGCCACTTAATTTCCTCGGTTACAGTACAAATTAAATGCTCGTCGGGGAACTGTACATTTTCCCCCTTCACTTCGTCACACGGGAATTCGGCAAGCTGGTCACTGAACACTTTCCCCCTGACGGATTTTAGTGTGACGTAAGTGATATCATAGCCGGTGAGCATGAAGTACCATTTGGCTATTCTTGTTGACATGAAAGGCTTCTCGAAGATGTAGCGGAGCGGGTCCACCTTTGCTACTAGCTTGATCGGAAAATCTTCCATATAGTGTTTGAGCTTTTGAGTGACCCAAACCAATGCTGCGCATGACTTCTCTAAGACAGAGTAATTCTTTTCGCCTCCTTGGAATCGGCGACTGGAAAAATAAATGGCGTTCTCCTTTGTGGACTCTCGTCGCTCTTGTTCTAACATAGCCCCTAGGGCTTCATCATTGACAGTGAGATAGAGCAACAGAGGTTTCTCCTTGTGCGGCGGAACTAGAACAGGAGGGCACGTCAAGTAATGCTTCACTTGGTCGAAGGCTTCTTGGCACGCGTCGGTCCATTCTAGAGCCACATTCTTCTTGAGTAGCTTGAAGATTGGCTCGCACATGGAAGTGAATTGGTGCACAAACCGACTGATGTATTGTAGTCTGCCCATGAAACCTTTAATCTCTTTCTGCGTCTTTGGAGGAGGCATGCCAATGATTGCCTTGATTTTGGAGGGGTCTATTTCAATTCCCCTTTCAGTGACCATATAACCAAGAACTTTGCCTCGGATAACCCGAACGTGCACTTTGCAGGGTTGAGCCTCATCTTGTGTTGACGAAGCCTTTCGAAGAACTTGCGGAGATCGATTAAATGTTGACCATCGGTCCCTTTGGAGTGAATGATCATGTCGTCCACATAGACCTCGATTTCTTTGTGAATCATATCGTGGAACAAGTCTGTCACGGCTCTTTGGTAGGAATGCCCCAGCGTTTCTTAACCCAAATGGCATGACTGTGTAGCAAAAGGTACCCCACGGTGTTGTGAAGGCTGTCTTATGTTGATCTTCTTCGGCCATGAGAATCTGATTGTACCCAGCGAACCCATCCACGAATGAGCGAACCTCATAGGCAGTAGTGGAGTCGACCAGCATGTCGATATTAGGGAGTGGAAAATCATCCTTTGGGAAGCTTTGTTTAAATCCCGGAAGTCTACACAAACTCGAACCTTGCCGTTTGCCTTCCTGACTTTCACAATGTTGGCTAACCATGTCGGATACTCGATAACCTTGATGAAACCCACACTGAGGAGCTTCTCAATCTCTTCTTTGACCTGTAGAGACCATTCTGGCTTGATCTTTCTGAGCTTCTGTTTTACTGGCCTGGCATCTTTTCTGATCGGAATCCTGTGCTCTGCTACCTTTCTATCCAAACCCGGCATGTCTTTGTATGACCATGCGAACACAACAACGAACTCCCGTAGTAGTGCAGTCAATCTGTCTCTGTCGTCCCCCTTGAAGAAGCTTCCAATCTTAGTTTCTTTTGGCTCTTCTTCGGTACCCAGATTAACAACATGCAATTCTTCGTCAGCCTTTGGACCATTCTCACCACGACTACGGACTTGTTGAGCAAGTTCATTTAAGTATGTTATGTTTTCGTGGTCTATTTCATCATAATTTGAATCGTTATTAACTTGTTCATTAGGTTCATTATTAGTTAATTCATCATTTATGATGTTTGCAATCTCAGGGTACTCAGAAATATCAAATTTTTCATTAGCAAAGAAAGGAAACACACGCTCGGCTATGGCCTCCAAATCCTCTTGGGTGAGGGTATTAGAGACACTCTCGGACTCGAAAGTAAGTGTGAGCTGCTCTTCCTTTGTTGCTGTGCGGGGTATGCAACCCATTTCTTGGACTTAGAATTCCTCGGATACCACGGGCCCTTTCGTTGAATACCAATTGTTGATCGGCTCGGAGCTTGGCAGGATCTCACTGAGAGTCTCTTATGATGACGGTGTCATGGATGGCGTTAACTTGGCATTCATTCATCATGGCAAGCTCTTCGAACGTGGAGGCTAAATCTGTCAGTTCTTCCCCCACGGTGATTTCTGTCTCGGATTCTATAGTCATCTTCCTTCCCCACCATTCACGGGGTGACATGGGAGTTGGTTCCCTTTCAGATTTCTGGATCTCACAATCGGAGAAGATTTCGAGGCCGGGCTTTTTGACACCCTTATTGTTAACCCATGGCTCGGGAAAGATCATGTATGGAACATCTTCCCCTTGGCGGACAAAATAACCATTCAACGTCTTGCGGTAAGGCCTTAGATTAGGGACCTCATAACGACGGCCTTCTTTACGAGCTCGGGCCTTTTCGTTCTTGATTGTTTGCTCTTGTTTCAAGTCTTCCTTGGAAGGCTCGTACCCCAAACCGAATGTGTTCTTGACAAATGGGACTTGCACAGGATGTAGGATTCCTTGTTGATATTCCCTAGGCCTAAACCAGGGAAGTAGTCCATATTCCTCATCATGCGGAGGACTTTGTGATTGCTGGGGGTCCATGATCCGTTTCCCCCTTCTTTGTCAATGGCGTTGATTGAGACCGGAGAGAGTGGAGTCTGGTAAACCATGCTGAACTTGGTGGACGGGCTCACCTTTCTGTGGATAGTGACGTTTTCAGCCATGACGGTCACTATTTCATCACCATTTCGGATCTTGACACATTGGTGGAGAGTTGATGGTACGGCATTAGCACTGTGAATCCATGGTCGACCCAAAAGCAAGTTGAACTAGGCCGGATGTCAAGCACTGACATGACCATGCTCCCAAACTCAATGTCTATTTCGATCATGCCCATGACTGTACGGGCGGTGCTGTCATAACCTCGGATTACTTGAGCAGAAGGCTTCAAATCGGAATCCTTAAGCCCCAGTATGCCCATGATTCTGCCAAGGCATGAGATTGAGTGCGGAACCACCGTCCACTAAGACTCTTGAGACGGGCCTCCCCCTTGCTCGTACCTTGAGGTAAATAGCTTCGTTGTGGTCGGAACCAAATGGTGGAAGGTCCATATCGGCAAAGGTGATGACGTTGCCAAAATGAATGTGACCAATCATTGCCGTGAGGTCCTCGGGAGTAGTATCGGGAGAAACTGATGTATCATCGAGATTGCGGATGACAAGATCTCGGTGTTTCTTTGAGGATGCAATGAGGTCCCAAATAGAGATGTTGGCTTGAGTTTTCTTGAGTTGGACAAGTAGAGGATCTTCGGGAGTGTTGCGAGCTTGCGGCCTTTGAGAAGAGGAGCTCGGTGCGGAAGTGGAAGGGTTGCTTGCTATGACTCGACCGGATCGAGTTAGCATGTTGACGTTCCCATCTTGCTTCTTTTTCCTATTCTCTAGTACTTCCCTCATTACCTCATCGTAAGTCACTACATAACAAGAATTGTCAAGTTTATTCATAACATTGGGGCCCCCATTCACAATTGGGATTGAATGGGTGGTCCCCTCGAGTTCTCCTATCTCTATTACATTGACATGCTCATCATTAGTCACTACAAATTCTTTCTTATCTATGAGATCTTGAATGACATTGCGGAGAACGAAGCAATCCTCGGTGGTGTGGCCACTATATTGGTGGTAGCCACAATATTTGTGGTGAGCATGATTGGGGTGGATCGTCTTGGGTTGGTACCCTTGCACGGGTGTAACTTGACCCTTTGCCTTGAGGACCTCGAACACTTCGGTTTGAGTCATGCCTTGGAGAGGCGTGTAGACACGGTCACCTTCGGGACTTCTTCCCTTGAGGTGGAGGAACCTTTTTGTAATTCCCCTTGTCAATAGTGACGGCGTTGACCGAGGCCTCTTTTGTGGAGTTGGAAGCGGCCTTGTAGCGGTAAGTAGGAGTGGCCTTCTTAATCTCCTTGAGCAAGTCATCCATGCGTACCCCCGCCTCATACATTTGGAGAAGTCGGAGTAGCAAGCCCCACTTAGGTGGGTGCGGAGATCAATCTTGAGACACTTGAGAAAGATGTCCATTTGCTCTTTTGTTTTGGCCTCTCAACAATTTCAGAGAGTTTATCATTCCATCTCCTTGTGAAGTCGATGAAGGACTCATTGTCTCGTTGAGTAGTGTTCTCTAGCTATTTCCTTGTGGGCCGGTGAGTGGTGTTGCCTTGGTATTGGTTCTTGAAGGCAAGCATGGCGGAGTCCCAATCAAGACGGACAGTGAGCGGGAGAGTAGCATACCAATCTTTTGCCGCCCCCTCGAGAGTGAGAGGAAGCATTGAGCCATCACCTTGGGAGAAACCTTCTTCGGAACCATTGCCCAAATATAAGTCTCAATGTGAGCCATGGGACAAGAGTTTCCCTTGAATTTGCTTATGTCGGGCATCTTGAACTTATCGGGAAGAGCGGCCATAGTACTCATGAGGATGGATGATTGATAAAGGCTTGTGTCGGAGCCTTTCCCATGTTGAGCCCATTGAATTTTTGGTCGATGTAGGCCATGATAGAATCCACCATTTTGGGCTCATTGTTCTCGGAACTTGGTTCCCCCAATTTCTTGGTGCGGGTGTTGACATACGGACTTTTGAACAAACCCTCGGTCCACTCGGATTCATCATCATTGTTCTTGTTCTTCCCCTTGGCAAGGTTAGTGAGCTTTTCTTTCATTAGCTCCATCTCGGCCTCGTGGGCCTCCCTTTGGCTGTCGAGGTGGGATTGCCAAATGTCGTCTTGGTTTGTGCCTCCTTGTTAAGGTGGAGACTTGCTCTTGGAGGAGTTGGACCATAGTTGAGAGCTGTTCGAGAGACATGGTGTTGCTGCTGCCGGTCATGGTTGATGTTGGAGCTGTTGGAGTGATCTCTTCATGGACTAACCGATTTGCTGAATCCCGGTAGACTCTGTAAGTACCAATTGAACCTATATTGCAGAAGAGGCCTTGTCAGTCTTGAGTACCACTTGCGGTCCATGAAGAGGCTTAGAACACACAGTTGGGCACACGACTCGAACCACATAAGAAAAGACTCTTTTTTTTTTTTTTTTTATAAGTCGGAGGGAATGAATCCCTTTTGGGGTTTCTAAGAAAATAATGGAATCGTCACACTAGTATATAGACCATCTCGCGGTCCCATATACTCATCGGATTCCATCGCGCTTGTGAATCCTACATGTATCGGGATTAAACTAAATTAATGTAGTAAAGCATACATGCGGGGACGGATTTTTATTTTCGTCCAAAATAACCACTTTTGGGGACGGATTTTTATTGCGTCCATTTCAACAAGTTGGTATGTATGATTTGAAGACATTAGTTTAGGGAAATCTCGGTACATGGAAACCGACTTGAGTCACGGAGTGTTAGACCCTAACTAGAATTGTGTGGTTTGTGCTCGGCTTGAATATGAGGCTCAAAGGTCACCCCCGGCATGTAGTCTTGAACTACGCCACGGGCTGAGGTTTACCGCTTCGAAAGAGCCAAGGTCTGGTGGAGCTTGAAACTTTCTAGGACGGGCCTCGACGGGTTTGGGGTTGGACTTGTGCGACTCGATAGTGAGAAGTTCATAGGAATATGTGCATGTAGTGTGAGGTCTAACAAGTGACAAATTTTTTTTTTTTTTTTTTTTTTTTGAAAAGAAAGAGAACAAACACATAAGCACATAAATTACAACTCCCGAATCACCTGTGTGACCGGTAAATAAAACACAAAATTAAAACAGTCCGAGGGTTCAATTCTGTTCTGATGCAGGCAACTGTGCCCACACCCCCACTGTTCTGCTCAGTCACTGAAACCTGTTTCTGTTCTGGAAACCAACCCGGAAGCGTGCGCCTCTGAATGTTGATGTGGGACGCGCGCGCGCATGGCGCAATGCTTATGGGAGGCGCGCGCTTCTGGTCACACCTGTCAGAATGTCAGACTTTGGACTCAGGGGATTGCCCTGGTCCTATGTTCATATTGTAACCCCTGCAGAAGTGATTAGTGCAGAATAGCAGAAGAAGAAGATGAAGAACATGAAGAAGTGGGCGATTCTGGTTCTTGATACGGGATGCGCGCGCCTTAGGCTTAAAAGGCCAGACGCGCGCGCCTCCCCCATCAGGAATCAGAATGCCCAGAAAAGATGTAGATTTCGATCAGAATGCAAGTTTAACCCTCAAAAGTCCCCAGCGGAGTCGCCACTGTAGATACCCCGGGGGAACCACGGCTTTAGGCTCGAGCGCGTGAGTTACCCTAGGATGTCTAACTTGTTTTAGAGTCGCCACCTATGTTTTGAGGAACATAAGAAAAACCTATTGATTATAGCCTAAGTTTGATTACGAAAATAGAGATTCTTTGTTTTGAGGTTCGGGGGTTAGATTACGAGATGGGAAGTACCGAAACACCCATCTCGCCCAACTTAAGTTGGTCTTGCTTGATCAAAATCTACATGAATGAAAATGTTCTTCTTCTTCTTCTTTAAGTCATAAAAAGGGGGGTTTAAAATATGATTTGGAATGTAGGAGATAACCCCTTAACCAACCTCAATGAGATGAGGTGATCATTAGAGTCATGTCCCAAAATGATTTGGGTGATTGCACATTTGATTAAAGTAAAAGAGAGAGAGGAGATGAAGTAGAAAAGAAAGGAAAAGATGGACTTTTACCTACAATTTGAAGAACTTCAAATGTTGCTTGATGAGATCCTTGGAGAACCTTTAGAAAGTGATCTTTGTATAGTTTTTGTAAGTTCAATCTTCGGTCTAAGTTTTCGATCCTTGAAAATGGAGGTAAAGAGAGGTTTTTATAGGTGAAATAGGGGTGTTTTTGGTGCCAAAACTCAGTCACCAAGAAATCCTTCCCGGGCAAAATCCTGTAAATTGAGCAAGGGAGAGAATCCTGGCCAAAAATCTGTAACTGACGCCCAGAGGCGCGCGCTTCCTGCTTTGGGTGCGGGAGGCGCGCGCGCCTGGCTCCTCCTGTCGGAGGCGCGCGCTTCAGAGAAGGCAATTTTGACAGAACGGACTAGAAAGTCAGCCCTGTCATTCAGTTTAGTCCCTAGACTTAACGAAGTCAGTCAGGAACTTAACGAAAGTGACAGAAACTAACGAGAAACACTTAAAATAGGGAGAAACACAAGATCAAATGTGCAATCGGGGTGAGCGGTCCAAGGCGGGGTGTCTACAGGAGGATGTTGTCTTAAGACCAAATCTCCCACATTGATTTCGAGGCTTCACCTTTTTGTTGAAAGCTCTTGCCATCCTTTGCTGATACCCCTTGTGCGTTCGAGTGCTCTTAACCTTTTCTCGTCGAGTAAGGCTAGCTGTTCGTACCGACTTGCATCCAGTTGACCTCGTTGACTTGATTCTCGGGGAGGAACGTAGAGATGGGACTTCAAGTTCGATTGGGAGTACGGCTTCAGAACATAGACTAATGCATAAGGAGTTTCTCCTGTTGCGGACCGTATTGATGTGCGGTAGCCCACACAATGCTAATGGTAGCTTCTCGGGCCAATCCCTTCCTGTTGAGGCCATTTTCTTGACGATGGTCCTCGATGGTTTTATTTGCTGCTTCAACCGCGCCATTTGCTTGGGGACGGTAAGGAGATGATTTGTGCTTGGTGATCTTGTATTCTACCAAAAGTGCGTCCATTTCCTTCTCAAAGTGAGAGCCTTTATCGGAAATGATTTCATGAGCAGCCGTCGCAGCCGTATGATGATATTAATCTTTACAAATTCGGCCACTTTCTTGGCGTTGAGGGTCCGATAGGCTTGTGCTTCGACCCACTTTGTGAAGTAATCGACGGCCACGAGGACGAATGACTGCCCATTGCTCCCGGCCGGATGGACTTTACCGATGATGTCTATTCCCCACAAGAGAAAGGCCAAGGTGTGACCATGTTGTAAAGTTGCGAGGGTGGAGCATGTTGCAGATTAGCGTGGAATTGCACTTGGCACACCTTTTGACTTTCTCGATAAAGTCTCGTTCCATAGTGCTCCAATAGTAACCAATGCGAAGTATCTCTTGACTAGCATAAACTCATTCATGTGGGGTCCACACTCTCCTTCGTGCACTTCACACATTATCTCTTGGGCTTCGGTGTCACGACCCGAAATCTAGGCTCTATTTTATTATTAATAAATAATTATTATTTATTTATTTGCTTATTTATTTATTTAAGTTATTATTTATTTAATATTTATGTGTGCATTTTATGTGTTATAATAATTTATGCCTAGCATTTTATTTGGGTCATTTGTGCTAGTGTAGAAATGTTGAGTCTTATTTGTTAGTGGGGAGTTTATTTGAAGAAGAGTAGTATTAGGGGGAGGGCCTAAGTGTAAATGTTCAAATAATTCTCCTACTCCCTCCCTACTCCCCTCTTCTCCCTCACTTCCTCATCTTTCTCTCCCAGCTCAATCTCTCTCTCTCTCCCTCTCCTTGAAGTGGTAAGTTTTTCTCTCTTTCCTTCTCTCTTCATTTTCCTTCCTCTTCCTCTCATTATCTCTCATTTCTCATAACTTGAAACTTGTTTAGATCGTCGATAGGATCGTAGGAAGCCAAAATATTTGAAATCCATCATCTTTGGGAAATCTCAAGTAAGTTGCTTTTCCCCCATTTCTATGCTAAAATGTTCATATCATGTTTATATTATGCTTGATGTGTTATATTTGAAGTTTGGTTGAGTTTAGAATTTATTTGGAATTTATTTTGGGTTTTGGTTAAAAATGGTGATTTGTTGAATGTGGGGATTAAATCTTGGTTCAAGTTGTGGAATGATGTTATCTATGCCTCCCATAATCTTAGTTGTTGTTTTGGTTCATTTTGGAACTTGTTTAAAGGAGTTGATTTGAGTATTTTGTGTTGGGTGGATTTTTGGGGTCGAAATTGTGAGAACCCAGCTCTGTTTTCCGGCCAGAATGCAGACCAGTCGCCCGCCCGCCTGGCCCAGGCGCCCGCCTACACCCCTTTTTCCAGCGGCCTGACCTTCAGGTCATTTAAGCGCGCGCTTCGCCCCACGCCAGGCGCCCGCCCGCCCCCCTGGTTCAGAATTCTCCCTTTTGCTTGGTTTAGGACTTAGGGCTTAACTAGTTTAGGTTTATCTCTTCTAATTTACCTAAGTTAACATCGTGGAACACTTTATTAATTGGATTTGGTTCTTTTGTGAATAAAAGTGTTAGATAATTTGATTGAGTATTGTTTGGGAATGTGTGCCATCTTTGATGTGTGGCTTGGATTGGTTCACCGTTATGGTAATTTATTTGGAAAGGTTCCCTACTTTGGAATCATGGTTTGTTATTTAAGCTAGAGTTTGTTACTTAGCTTTTATTTGAAAGTCCAGCTGGTTATTTGTGTATCGAGTCAGGCAATGGATAATGCTATAATGGCACAAGCCAAGTCCAGTATAGCATCGCCCATTGGTCCTTCTTTCCTCATCCAGATTGGCCTTGGATGGGATGAGCTAGCTCCTTTTGTGAGTATTCTAGCTAGGCGTTTTGGAGCATGAATTTGTGGCATGGCTCCCGCCCTTTGTGGCATGTTACTTGGTTATTGGTTCCGGTACCGGGGATTTCTCTTCAGCTTTCATGCTATTATGAAGATGATGATTTGTTGATTGTTGAAGCTGCGCAGCGACCTTTATTTGGTTATATCAGTTGGGAAACCTTGGCTAATATCCTTTGTTAAATGTTTATTTCCGCTGCTATCTGTTTAATTGATAAATGCTATGTGCTAAGTGATATTTTGTATTGTTTATTGCTTATTGCATATTAGCATGTCATGTAGTTGCATTAGTAACTTATTGAGATTTATCTCACCCCCTTTCTTTTATCTTTGTTTTTCCTTAACCCCCCCCCCAGGTGGAAAGGATTAGACTCGCTGATCACGAGACAGGACGTCGCGAGGGTTGAGCTTTTGGGGCAAGTGTATATTGGTGGGTTTACATTATATAAATGTGTAACTCTTTTGGGGATAGTTGTACCACACTTTGACGTCACTAAGATTTGAATATTTTATTATTTTGTAGTGTGAGCTTTTGGGGCTTACACTAGTACATTGTCGTTGTTAAATGGTTTTCCAAAACCTGGTGTTACCATCTTTTGTTATGAAATGAAATTTTTATCTCCGATATTTGGTATTTTGATTAGTAAGTCGACGTCCAGCTCACGCACTCCGGGCCCGCAGGGGTCGGGGTTGCGACAGTTGGTATCAGAGCTATGGTTTGGATCTAAGTATAAGTCTAGGTGGACTAGTATGACCTAGGAGGGTAGTTGTGTTCGGAGTGAGTAACGGTTGATGTTTTATGCAGGTAATTGTTTCCAATGGCTAGAAGAAGACAGGTGAAGGTTCTAGTGGGGCTCAGAATCAGAATGATCTTCGGGAAGAGAACCGTGCCATGTTCCAAGGGATGTTTGAGCCGCCATGAAGGCTATTCATGACCAAGGGCCAAGAGAGGAGCATGTGCCACCTCCACGTTACGGGTTGGAGCAGTTTCTGAAATTAAAACCAAGAGAGTTTGACGTTGAGCCCGATGTGAAGAAGGCCGAATTATGGATCGAGTCAATGGAGAAAATCTATGATGTGTTTGGGTGCACGACGAGGATAGGGTCCGGTTTGCGGCTTATAAGCTTGTGGGTGCCGCCGAACATTGGTGGAAAGGAGTTAAGGCTAGTTGGATGACACTCCACCGTGTATGCATGGGATTTGTTTGTGCGAGTTCAAAGAGCATTTTATTCCGGTAGTGGATCAGAACCGAAAGGAGATCGAGCTTCTCAACTTGGAGCAAGGTTTGTGTCTATAGCTCAATACTCGGCTAAGTTCACAGAATTAGCCCGTATTGTGACTATCTTGTGAGGACCGAAGAACAGAAAGCTATGAGGTTTATCCGGGTTTGAAGACTTCTATCCGTACTCACTTATAGCCCAAAGGATTGCGACATTCCAGGATGCGGTGGACCGAGCCTATATGATCGAGCAAGATATATAGAGCATAAGAAGAAGGTAGAGGTGACTAATCCGAGCAAACAAGGAGGCAAGGCAAGCCACAAACCCGTTCTGATAACCGAGGTAACTTTGGGGGATAATCTCAGTTCCGAGGGCAACCGATCCCAAGGAACCCGGGTACTACTTCCGGGAACCAAGGGAACCAAAATAGGAGACTTGTTTCCTATTGCCAAAATGAGGGTCATTCTGAGGACCGGTGTTGAAGAAACAAGGGAAATGTATTAGCTGTGGGCAGTAGGGGCATTTTGCGAAGGATTGCCCGAGATTCAGAGGTCAACATCCGGGTCAGGAGTTGGTACTACTCAGGGTCAGAAAAGGGATGCTACGGGGAAGCCCAAGGTCCAAGGAAGGGTGTTTGCCATGAATCAAAAACAAGCTACCGATGATCCTTCTGTTATTGGAAGTATTGTTTCTGTGTTAATGTGAGCGCCCGAGTGTTAGTTGATCCAGGATCATCTCATTCTTACATTTCTGTGCAATTTGCTTCCTTGTTAAATGCTGCATCTGAGTCTTTTGCCTTATGTGCTAGAGGTGTCGACCCCTATAGGAGAATGTTTGGTGACTGATAAGCTTTCGTGCGCGTGATGTGCTTATATGTGGTCGTGTCTTGTGTGCGGACTTGTAGTCCTTCCTATTCAGGACTTTGATGTTATTTTGGGTATGGATTGGTTGAGAAAGTTTCATGCTTCTGTTGATTGCCGTAGGAAAGTTGTTACTTTTTCTATTCCCGATGTGCCTAAATTTGTTTTGAGGCTATGCCTTTGGGTAAAAATATTCGTATGATTTCCTATGTGGAAGCGAGAAAATTATTGCACAGTGGTTGTGAGGGTACTTGGCTAGTGTGCTTGATACTAGGAAAGAATCCCCTAGTTTGGAGAGTGTTCGGTAGTTAGGGGATTTCCCGATGTTTTCTCTCTGAATATGATATGCCTCCAGATCGTGAGATAGAATTTTGTATAGATCTTTTGCCGGGTACGGCTCCGATTTCAAAGGTACCGTATAGGTTGGCTCCCGCAGAGTTGAAGGAGTTAAAGGTCAGTTGCAAGAGTTGCTTGATCGAGGGTTTATCCGCCCTA
>JAOWBW010003588.1:0-24637 GCA_026119855.1 Campanula takesimana | reverse complement strand
CCTATAAACCCGGGTCCCAATCGGAGGACGGATGTCGGTCAGCACCCCCATTCTTAACGAATGGCCCTTGCTGGTCGTCTCAAAAGATGGTGTAACACTCCATGACACGCCTCTAGACTGTGTTCATGGGTCAGCCTTGTTCGTAAGCCTTGCATCAACCTCATGCATACATACTAGTTAATAAGGCACTCCTCGAGACCGGTCGGGTCGATTTCTTAGGGTTTTTTAATCTTTGTCCAAGAGAACGGCATCTTACAATCTATAATCCTCCCTTGTGAAATGACGAATGTCCCTTCGGTAAAATGTTGGAAACAAAGGATCTTGAAAGAATGGAGAACCTCTCTACGGGAATCCGAGTTGTGTTTTTTTCCTACTTTAAGTATTCTGTGCGGGATTGTGGATGCCATTTTGGCTTAGTTTCGACGCACTGTTCAAACATGTGCCCTTTCGGTTGTCCCTTAAGATCACAAGGTTTGATTGCATTAATGCGTTGTTTAAAAAGTGCAAAAAAACTACGGAATCACTTAGGTTTTGGTTAATTTGAATGGTGGATTCCGATGAGAATATGGGAACTTTGTCCAAATTTTTCCGTTTGGGAGAGTGCAAACAGGTGAAAAAACAGGGGATTCACATTCTAGGTGAAAGAATCACTGTTCCAGGATGAACTAGAGTAGTAACCTCTTAAAATGGATTAAATTCCGTCGTGACCAATAGGAATAAAATCTGCAAATCTGACTGTTAGGCGGGATGCCTCGTAAGGAGTACATCCATTCTCGTCGAGACATCCTCCTTATTTCTGTGAATCATCGTTGTGGTCAAGCCCTATCTCAGAAAATACCAAAACTCTATTGTTGGACCCAGCCTGGATTTGACCACAGTTTTATACATCTAGGTCCAATTCGAATCAGCAGGTAGTGTAGACACCCCGCCTTGGACCGCTCACCCCGATTGCACACTTGATTTTGTGTTTCTCCTCTTTTAAGTGTTTTCCTGTTAGTTTCTGTTACTTTGGTTAAGTTCCAGACGGACTCCGTTAAGTCCGGGACTAAACTGAATAACAGTTCTAACTTTCTAGTCCATTCTGTCAAAAATTGCTTCTCAGAGTCGCGCGCCTCCGCCCCTTGAGGCCAGACGCGCGCGCCTTCCGCCGCCTAGGTGGGATGCGCGCGCTTCTGGGGCGTGTCAGTTACAGATTCTGCCCAAGAATCTCTCCCTTGCTCATTATACATGATTTTGCCCGGGAAAGATTTCTTGGAGACTCCGTTTGGCTCCAAAAACAGTCACTTTCAACTATAAAAACCCCTCCAATCCATCATTGGAGGAGGACTTGGACATCATTACTTTCAAACCTTTTTACTCACTTCTTCCTAGACTTCTTCTTGGGACTTCTTCAACAAAGTATTCAACCTCTTCTTCAAGGCTTTACAAGAGGTTTTCTTTGAAGGATACTATAGGTAAATGTCTTAAACATTTCTCCTCTTCTTCTTCTTCTTCTTCTTCTTCTTCTTCTTCAATCAAATGTGCAATCACCCAAAACCATTTGGGACATGACACCAACGGTCCTTTCATTACATTGAATTGGCCTAGGAGTCATCTCCCTACATTTCAAACTCTAAAACCCCTTTTTTATCATCATTTTAATAGGAAGAACACATTTATCTTTAAAAGTGAATTATGAACAAACAAGACCGACTTTGCTCGGGCGAAATGGGTGTTTAAGTACTTCCCATTTCGTAACCTAACCCCCGAACCCCTCATCCCAAAGAATCTCTGTTTTTCGTAAATCAAACTTAGGCTCATAAACATTAGGTTTTCTTACGTTCCTCAAAAACGTGGGTGGCGACTCTAAAACACAATTAGACATCCTAGGGTGATTCACGCGCTCTAGCCTAAGCCGTGGTCCCGCCCCGGGGTATCTACAGTGGCGACTCTGCTGGGGACGCTTGAGGGTTAAACTTGTGTTTCTGTTCATAATTCACTTTTCTGGGCATTCTGGAAATTGACATGGGAAGCGCGCGCCTCGGACCTTCATGGTCCAAAGCGCGCGCGTCCCGAGTCAAATTCCAGAATCGCCCGCCTTCCATGTGTTCTTCCTTTCTTCCTATTATTTCGTGCTAACAAACATTGCAGGGGTTCCATCACACAATCAGGACCAGGGCAATCCCCTGAGTCCATAAGTTTCTGATAATCTGACAGGTGAGCCCAGAAGCGGGCGCCTCCCAGTTTCTATGCGCCAGGCGCGCGCTTCCCACAACACTAGACCGAGGCGCGCGCTTCTAGGCCAATTTCCAGGGCAAGAACAGGTTTCAGTGACTGAACAGAACAGTGGGGTGTGGGCACAGTTGCCTGCATCAGAACAGAATTGAAACCTTGGACTGTTTAATTTTATGTTTTTATTTACGGTCACACGGGTGATTCGGGAGTTGTAATTTACGTGCTTATGTGTTTTTTATCTTTTCTTTTCAAAAAAAAAAATATATAAAAAATTTTTGTCACGTGATAGACCTCACACTACATGCACATTACTCCTATAAATTGCTCACTATCGAGTCGCACAAGTCCAACCCCAAACCCGTCGAGGCCCGTCCTAGAAAGTTTCAAGCTCCACTCGACCTTGGCTCTTTCGAAGCGGTAACCTCAGCCCGTGGCGTAGTTCATGACTACATGCCGGGGGTGACCTTTAAACTCTCTTTAGCCGAGCACAAAACCACACAATTCTAGTTAGGGTCTAACACTCCGTGACTCAAGTCGGTTTCCATGTACCGAGATTTCCCTAAACTAATGTCTTCAAATCATACATGCCAACTTGTTGAAACGGACGCAATAAAAATCCGTCCCAAAAGTGGTTATTTTGGACGAAAATAAAAATCCGTCCCCGCATGTATGCTTTACTACATTAATTTAGTTTAATCCCGATACATGTAGGATTCACAAACGTGATGGAATCCGATGAGTATATGGGACCGCGAGATGGTCTATATACTAGTGTGACGATTCCATTATCTTCTTAGAAACCCCAAAAGGGACCCATTCCCTCCGACTTATAAATAAAAAAAAAAAAAAAAAGTCTTTTTCTTATGTGGTTCGAGTCGTGTGCCCAACTGTGTGTTCTCAACCTCTTCATGGACCGAAAGTGTGAACCGAGACTGACAAGGGCTACTTCTCCAATTATAGGTCCGATTGGTACTCTCCGCATCTACAGAGATTCATCCAACAGGCTTGTCCGTGAACCGATCACTCCAACAGCTTCTACATCATCAATGGCCGGCGACTCCAGCACCAACAACGCCATGACTCTCGAACAGCTTTCTGCCATGGTTCAAATGCTCCAACAACAAGTCTCTACCCTTAACCAAGAGGCTCAAACCAAAGAAGCCTTGTGGCAAGCTCATGTCGACAGTCAAAGGGAGGCCCACGAGGCCGAGGTTGACCAACTGAAAGCCAAGCTCCTCAAGCTCTCCAAGAACAAGGGGGTTAATGACAATGAGGAATCCGAGTGGACCGAGGGTTTGTTTGAAAGCCCATATGTCAGTGCCCGTACCAAAAAAGTGGGGGACCAAGCACCGACAACAACGACCCCAAAATGGTCGATTCCATCATGGCCTACATTGATCAGAAATTCGACGGCCTCAACATGGGAAAAGGCTCCAACACAAGCCTTTATCAGTCATCCATCCTCATGAGCACGATGGCCGCTCTCCCCGACAAATTCAAGATGCCCGACATTAGCAAGTTTAAGGGCAACTCATGCCCGATGGCTCACATCGAGACTTACATTTGGGCTATGGTTCCGAAGAAGGTCTCCCCAAAAGTTATGGCTCAATGCTTTCCTCTCACCCTCGAGGGGGCGGTAAAGGATTGGTATGCAACTCTCCCGCTCACTGTCCGTCTTGATTGGGATGCCGCTATGCTTGCCTTCAAAATCAATATCAAGGTAACACCACTCACCGGCCCACAAGGAAAGAGCTCGAGAACACCACTCAAAGAGACAACGAGTCCTTCATTGACTTCACAAGGAGATGGAATGACAAGCTCTCTGAAATTGTTGAGAGGCCAAACACAAAAGAGCAAATGGACATCTTTCTCAAGTGTCTCAAGATTGATCTCCGCACCCACCTAAGTGGGGCTTGCTACTCCGACTTCTCCCAAATGTATGAGGCGGGGGTACGCATGGATGACTTGCTCAAGGAGATTAAAAAGGCCACTCCTACTTACCGATACAAGGCCGCCTCTAGTTCAAACAAAGAGGCTTCTGTCAATGCCGTTACTATGACAAGGGGAATTACAAGAAGGTCCCTCCACCACAAGGCAAGCGGTTCCAAAACGACCGCGTCTACACTCCTCTCAATGGCATGACCATCACCGAGGCCTATGAAGCTCTAAAGGCCAAGGGACAAATCACCCCTCTTCAAGGGTACAAGCAACCACAACCGCTCCGTCCCAATCATGCCCACCACAAATGGTGTGACTACCATCAATGCACCGGCCACCTCACCGAGGATTGCTTCTCCATCCGCAACACCATCCAAGACCTCATAGACAAGAAGGAATTCATAATCCCTAATGAGGGTGGTGTCAATGTAATAGAGGTAGGAGAGTTTGAAGGAACCACTCATTCGATCCCAATTGTGAATGAGGGCTCCGATGATATGAATAAACTTGATAATTCTTGTTATGTTGTGACTTATGATGAGATTATGAGGGAAGTCTTAGAGAATAGGAAGAAGAAGCTACAAGGGACCGTGAACGTGCTCACTCGCAGTGGCCGAGTAACAACGAGCACAATCCCTCCCAATACCGCAGCAACCAACACCTCTTCTCAAAGATCGCAAGCACGCGACATACCCGAAGATCCTTTGTTAACACAGCTCAAGAAGACGCAAGCCAACATATCCATCTGGGACCTTATTGCATCATCAAAGAAACACCGAGACCTCGTCATCAAGAACTTGGATGACACATCAGTCTCTCCCGACACGACTCCGAGGACCTCACAGCAATGATAGGTCACATTCACTTCGGCAATGTCATCACTTTTGCCGACATGGACCTCCCGCCATTTGGGTCCGAACACAATGAAGCCATCTACCTCAAAGTAAGGGCAAGGGGGAGACCCATCTCAAGAGTTCTAGTAGACGGTGGTTCTGCACTCAACTTAATGCCTAGCCGAGTCATGGGCATACTGGGGCTCAAAAGCTCCGATTTACAACCCTCCGCAAGTCATTAGAGGGTACGACAGCACTGCCCGTACAGTCATGGGAATGTTAGAAGTTGATATCGAATTTGGAAGCATGATCATGTCCGTCCCATTCCAAGTACTTGATGTCCCTGCTTCATTCAACTTACTTCTGGGCCGACCTTGGATCCACAGTTCCAATGCGGTACCTTCCACTCTCCATCAGTGTGTCAAGATCAGAAATGGGGACGAGATAGTCACCATCATGGCCGAGAATGTCACCATCCACAGAAATGGGGGACAACCCGTTCACCAAGTCCAACACGGGATAGAAGATGCCACTCTCTCCGGCGTCAACACCATCGACAAAGAAGGGGAAACAGACAATGGACCCGGCAATCCTAAAATCCTCCGCATGATGAGGAACATGAATCACTTTCCCGGTCTAGGCCTAGGAAGCATCAACAAGGGATATTGCACCCCGTAGAAGTTCCTTTTGTCAAGAACAAGTTTGGTCTGGGGTACGAGCCTACCGAAGATGACTTGAAATACGAGCAAGCAGTCAAGAATCAAAAGACCCAAGCTCGCAAAGAAGGTCGACAATATGAAATCCCTGACTTGAGGCCTTACCGCAACACACTAAACGGTTATTTTGTTCGCCAAGGGGAAGATGTTCCGTACATGATCTTTCCCGAACCATGGGTTAACAACAAGGCGTCAGAAAGCCCGGTCTCGAGATCTTCACTGATTGTGAAATACCGACACAAGAAAGGGAGCCTACTCCAATGTCACCCCGAGAGTGGTGGGGCAAGAAAGTGACTATAGAGTCCGAGGTAGATTACCGTGGGGGAAGAACTATCCGATCTAGCCTCCATGTTCGAAGAATTTGCCATCATGGACGATTGTCAAGTCAACGCCATCTACGACACCGTTGTCAGAAAGGAAACCATCAGTGAGATCCCGCCAAGCTCCGAGCCAATCAACAACTGGTATTCAACGAAGGGGCCCATAGTATCCGAGGATTTCTTGATCCGAGAAATGGGTTGCATACCCCGTACAGCAACAAAGGAAGAGCGGCTCACACTTACTTTCGAGTCCGAGAGTGTTTCTAATGCCCTCACCCAAGAGGATATGGAGGCAATAGCCGAGCGTGTGTTTCCTTTCTTTGCTAATGAAAAATTTGATATTTCTGAGTACCCGAGATTGCAAACATCATAAATGATGAATTAACTAATAACGAACTTAATGAACAAGTTAATAACGATTCAAATTATGATGAAATAGACCACGAAAACATAACATACCTAAATGAACTAGCTCAACAGGTTCGTTGTCGTGGTGAAAATGGTCCAGGGGCTGATGAGGAATTGCATGTTGTTAATCTGGGTACCGACGAAGAGCCGAAAGAAACGAAGATTGGCAAAGACAGATTGACTGCACTGCTCAGAGAATTGTGGATGTATTCGCATGGTCGTACAAAGACATGCCGGGTTTGGACAGAAAGGTCGCGGAGCACAGAATTCCGATCAGAGAGGACGCCAAGCCAGTAAAGCAGAAGCTCAGAAAGATCAAGCCAGAATGGTCTCTACAAGTCAAAGAAGAGATTGAAAAGCTCCTCAGTGTGGGTTTCATCAAAGTCATTGAGTATCCGACTTGGCTAGCCAACATTGTGACAGTCAGAAAGGCAAACGGCAAGGTTCGAGTTTGTGTGGACTTCCGGGATTTGAACAAAGCTTCCCCGAAAGATGATTTTCCACTACCAAACATCGACATGCTCGTCGATTCAACTGCCAACTATGAAGTCCGCTCATTTGTGGACGGTTTTGCCGGTTACAATCAGATTCTCATGTCCGAAGAGGATCAACACAAGACAGCTTTCACAACTCCGTGGGGACCTTCTGCTACACAGTCATGCCGTTCGGACTAAGGAACGCTGGGGCTACCTACCAGAGGGCTGTTACGGATCTATTCCATGACATGATTCATAAAGAGATCGAGGTCTATGTAGACGACATGATCATCCATTCGAAGGGAACCAACGGTCAACATTTGATCGATCTTCGCAAGTTCTTTGAAAGGCTTCGACAACACAACATGAGACTCAATCCCGCAAAGTGCACTTTTGGGGTCGTCAGAGGAAGGTTCTCGGTTACATGGTCACTGAGAGGGGAATTGAAGCCGATCCCTCCAAGATCAAGGCAATCATTGACATGCCTCCCCAAAGACGCAGAAGGAAATCAAAGGTTTCATGGGCAGACTTCAATACATCAGTCGATTTGTGCACCAACTCACTTCCATGTGTGAGCCGATCTTCAAGCTACTCAAAAAGAATGTGGCTCTAGAATGGACCGATGCGTGCCAAGAAGCCTTCGACCAAGTGAAGCATTACTTGACATGCCCTCCAGTTTTGGTTCCACCGCACAAAGGAGAAGCCTCTCTTGCTCTATCTCACTGTCAATGATGAAGCCCTAGGGGCTATGTTAGCACAAGAACAGCGAGACTCCACAAAAGAGAATGCTATCTACTTTGTCAGCCGCCGGTTTCAAGGAGCTGAAAAGAACTACTCTGTCTTAGAGAAGTCTTGTGCTGCATTGGTTGGGTTACTCAAAAGCTCAAGCATTACATGGAGGCCTTCCCAATTAAGTTGGTAGCAAAAGTGGACCCGCTCCGCTACATCTTCGAGAAGCCTTTCATGTCAACAAGAATAGCCAAATGGTATTTCATGCTCGCCGGCTACGATATCACTTACGTCACACTCAAATCCATCAGGGGGAAAGTGTTCAGTGATCAGCTTGCTGAATTTCCGTGTGACGAAGTGAAGGGGGAAGATGTACAGTTCCCCGACGAGCATTTAATTTGCGCTACAACAGAAGAAAATAAGTGGCAACTTTTTTTCGATGGCGCAGCCAATAAGCATGGATATGGTATAGGGATGTTACTTGTTGATCCAAAGGACATGTATACTCCAATCGCTATCCGCCTCGAATTTGAAGCCACAACAACACCGCTGAGTACGAAGCATGCATAGCGGGGCTCGAAGCAGCCCTCGAGAGAAATGTCACAAGTTTAGAAGTATTCGGTGATTCCTTGCTCATCATCAATCAGACATCTGGAAAGTGGAAGATTCAAGACTCGACTCTGCAACGGTATGGTCAACATCTCGAGGAGTTGGTTGAACAGTTTCAAGAAATCACCTTCAACTACCTGCCAAGGGACAAAAAACCGTTTTGCTGATGCACTAGCCACCATCGCTTCACTGGTCGAAATACCTGAGGGTAAAATGGTGAAGCCCTTCAAAATTTCCCGACGAAACAGTCCGGCATACTGCATGAGTATCGAGATAACGAGGTCCAAGCAAACTCCCCGTGGTATGCGGATATCATGAGTTTCCTCAAGGATGGTACTTATCCTGAGAATAGCAATAAGAAGTCTCAAATGGCATTGCAAAGACTAGCCTCCCGATACGTACTGATTGGGGACAGAGTCTACAAAAGGCACCACGAAGGGATCAATCTCCTATGCGCAAATGAGACCGAAGCTCAAGAAATAATGCATGAGATCCACGAAGGTGAATGTGGGCCCCACATGAACGGGTTTATGTTGACCAAGAAGATACTCCGCGTGGGTTATTATTGGAGCACCATGGAAAGGGACTGCATCGAGAAAGTCAAGAGGTGCGCCAAATGCCAATTCCATGCCAATCTACAGCACGCTCTCCACCCTCACTTTACAATATGACCACGCCTTGGCCTTTCTCTTTTTGGGGCATAGACATCATTGGCAAAGTCCACCCTACTGGCAGCAACGGATAATCTTTCGTCCTAGTAGCCGTGGACTATTTCACAAAATGGGTCGAAGCACAGGCTTACCGAGTTCTCAACGCCAAGAAAGTGGCTGAATTCGTGAAAACCCACATCATGTGCCGATACGGCGTTCCCCATGAGATCATCTCAGACAACGGCTCTCACTTTGAGAAAGAGATGGACGCGCTCCTGGTAGAATACAAGATTACTAAGCACAAGTCGTCTCCATACCGCCCTCAAGCAAACGGCGCGGTTGAGGCAGCTAATAAGACAATCAAGACCATTGTGAAGAAAATGGCTTCCACTGGAAGGGATTGGCTCGAAAAGCTACCTCTAGCATTATGGGGCTACTGCACGTCAATACGGACAGCGACTGGAGAAACTCCTTATGCACTGGTATATGGTTCCGAAGCTGTACTACCAATAGAGCTCGAAGTTCCATCCCTACGGGTCCTCCTCGAGAACCAAGTCAATGAAGTCGATTGGATGCAAAGTCGATATGAACAGCTAGCCCTACTCGACGAGAAAAGGCTAAGGGCAATCGAACGTACGAGGCCTATCAACAAAGAATGGCTAGGGCTTTCAACAAAAAGGTGAAGCCCCGAAACATCAATGTGGGAGATTTGGTCCTAAGACAACACCCTCCTAATGCCATGAACCCCCTTGGAAAATGGGGACCCCGATGGATTGGTCCGTACGTAGTCAAGAAGATACTAAGTGGCGGTGCAGTCCGACTCGTGGACTTAGACGGAGATCAGCTTTCAAAGGAAGTCAACCTCGACAAATTGAAGAGATTTCACGTCTAATAAACGAAGACCATAAAAAAAAAAAAAAAAAAAAAAAAAGAGCTCGCTAGGTTGAAAACCCGCAAGGGCGGCCTAGGCAAAAATTAGAGCACGTGCAAAAAAGAAGCCCGCTAGATTGAAAATCCGAAAGGGCGGTCTAGGCAAAAAACAGGGTGCACAAAAAAAATAAAAATGGTCTTCGTTTGTTTGAACTACGGAGACCTGAGCCTCTACACTGGAGGAACGTAGGCAACCTTCGGGTGCGGTCTAAAACATAAACAAATACCCAAATCATTTCAAATTAACGAGATGCAATTTTTATTCATTCTGAATCATTTTTATCATTACAATGGAAATGTTGAGCTATTAAAAGACATTAAAACATTAAATCTTAAAACAAGTGGTCTATCTTAATTGCAATCTCTCGGGGTACTAGGAAAATCTAATTTTCTCTTGGCCTTGGAAGGACCACCCGTACGACCATCAATCCTACTCTTCTTGGGGGGGCGCAGACCGATATCTTCTGCACAACAGAGCGCCTCCGAGCATAAAAGTCATCCAAGGGGTACCGAAAGGGTCGGTCAGAATGTTGTTCACATCAGCAGCACCTTCCTTGTACCTCAAGGCACTGCTGGGCTCAAAGTCCTTTCCTAGCAACTCAGCCCGAATAGAATCTACCCAAGTAATGCCATGGTAGACGGTACCAAGCAAATGATTCAAGTAACTCTCGGGAAGGAAAAATACTACCCCGGTGCAATGGAGCGGAAGCCCGACGGTTACAATCATCTCCCCAAGCCGACTGAAGCTCATTCGAAAAGTCCGGACCCATATAAGAAACTGGACGAAGCCTCTCGTTCCTCGAAAAAGGAATTATCTGTTGACGGCCAAATTGCCTCAAAACCCGTTCTGGTTGTAAAACGAAGAATCACTCAACTCGGGTAAAACCACATGCTGAAAACCAGAGGTCCACTCCACAAAAGGGCGAAGACCCCAAGGGACACCACTCAACGTCAGCTGTAAGACAAGAAGCAAAAAATCTCCTCCAACCTTCTTCAGTCAAATCTCTAATCAACAACCGTCGCCTATGAACAGCAAAAGGAGAAAGGTCGCCATCTGACGCATAAAGCCTGAAATGCTCCCGAAGCCATATGGTCAAAAGCAAAGGGCTTCCTCGTCGCATCTCACCCGTACGGTGCAATTCGTCCAAAACCATGCAAGGTCTCTTCTACAATGAGCGGAATTATGATAAATCGCTGTCCTTTCGCCTGCAACACGATTTCAGCCAACTGCACATCCGCAGTACCCAGAGGAGTGATAAACAAAACCTCGCTGAAAAGGCAGACAGCCATGGCATTTCTCTTAAAGGACTGAACCGCGACATCTTCCGAATGCAAACTGAAAAAAATCGGAAGCTCAGTTATGTCAACAACGGTCCCGTGCATCATCTTCTTCACCTCTCCGACAGGGAGATTCAGAAGGTCAACCCAAGAATCAACAACACCGCGATGATACTTAGGGACGGCAATCCGACCGGCCAAAGGCATACCCAAAATGGCCCCAAAATCATCGACAGTCGGCACCATTTCATTGGCCGAAAAGTTGAATGCATGGCTATCACAATCCCAGAAGGCTGCAGCGGCCTTCACCAAGTCCCAATCCGGCTTCAATGTTCACAAAGTGAAAAGAATTCGAAATCCGAAGTCTTTGATGAAAGCATTTTTGGGATGGGTCTTGAAAGAATAAACGAATGTCGATAAATCCTTCTCGTAACTCTTGACGACCTCAGCACCAAGACTAAAAAGGTTGGAGGCCATGGGAAAGAAGGTTATAAGCAAGATTGGGCAATAATATGGTGTTCAAAAATGGCAGAAAAGGGCTGTTGGAATTGAATTATCAACCAGAAGCTGATATTATAGCTGTTGGGGATCTTTTGGTCAGCAAATATCAGGCCCTGAATTCGCCTCCCAGAGGCGCGCGCCTCCCGACACCAGTTTACAAGGCGCGCGCGTCCCGTCCCAAGAGAGGAAGCGCCCGCGTCCCAGGTAGAAGAAGGCTCCAGAAATAGCCTTTGTCAGTTCAGAACAGCACCCGGCGTTCCAGCGCCTTCAACCTGCAGAAAAGATCAATCCCAGCAACAAGAGAAGCTCAAAACGACGACAGAAAACACTCGGCTGGGCACACATTAATTTGGTCCGCCCTTAAGGCATGTCTAAAAACTGAAATAAGATAGAAACTCCCACTCAAAGTAGGGTGTCTTTTATTTTCTCAAAAATCAGTTTTTACAATTCATCCCCAGCAGAAAGCACTCCGCAGTCAACTGTGCCCGCACCCCACCAAAAGTCAAAGTCAAACAGTCAACATCAAAGTACGACTCACGACAACAACTTGGTCCGAGATGAGCCATAGAATCACTGCTTCCTCATCAAACAAAATCTACATCCATTCAAAGCAAACGGTCCCCCGGGTCCCGCACTTCAGCAAACGGTCCTCTGGGTCCCGCACTTCAGCAAAGGTCTCCAGGTCCCGCATTCAGCAAACGGTCCTCGGGTCCCGCTTCAGCAACGGTCCTCAGGTCCCGCACTTCAGCAACGGTCCTCTACTTCAAAAACTATGTTGATGACATAGTCTATGGCTCTACTTCAAAAACTTGTTTAAATGATTTTGTAGAGGCTATGACATCAACATTTGAGATGAGCATGATGGGTGAACTAAACTTCTTTCTTGGCTTACAGGTGAAACAATTACCTGATGGAATTTTCATTTCACAAAGCAAGTACGCGAAAAACTTGTAAAGAAGTTCGGTTTGGAGGGGTCAAAAAGCTCCACGATTCCTATGAGTACTACACTGAAACTCGGCAAGGATCAAGGGGAGAAGCAGTTGATCCTACCCTTTACCGTTCCATGATAGGTAGCCTCCTTTACCTCACTTCTAGCCGTCCGGATATAATGTTCAGCGTATGTGTCTGTGCACGATACCAATCCAACCCAAAAGTCACCCATCTTAATTCCGTTAAAAATATAATAAAATATGTGTCTGGGACTAGTGAATTAGGAATTTGGTATAGTAAAGATACAAATACTAATTTGGTAGACTTTAGTGATTCGAATTGGGCGGGGGATATAGATGATCGAAAAAGTACTAGTAAGGGGTGTTTTTACTTGGGTAATAATTTAGTATCATGGTATAGTCGTAAACAAAATTGTGTGTCTCTCTCTACTGCTGAATCTGAATATGTGGCAGCAGGGAGTTGTTGTACTCAACTGATTTGGCTAAAACATATGTTAGACGATAATGGGCTTGAGAGTAAAACTATGACCATGTACTGTGATAGTTTGAGTGCTATTAATATTTTTAAAATCCTGTCCAACACTCCCGCACAAAACACATTGATATTTGACATCATTTTTTGAGAGATATGGTTGAAAAATGCTTAATCACTATAGAGCATATTGATACCATGTATCAATTGGCTGACACCTTTACAAAGGCCTTAGACCATGAGAGATTTTCGTTTTTGAAGAACTCTCTTGGACTTTGTAATCTCTAAATTATCCCTGTTTTCTGGTGTTACCTCGAGTGTCTACAGCACCTGAGATAACACTTGTATATTATTATGTGTTTTTTCTGTTATTTAAAAAAAAATTATTTCCTTGTTTAATCTGTCAGTGGGTGGTCTCTTCTATCCATTGACGGTGGCACATAATGACCTTTTTGTTAAGGTAGGATAACACTCTAGGTAACATTATTGATAACATTCCTTTTTAAACTCAAAAGTGACAAAGTCACTAACCTTTTTTCAAAGGCAAAAAGGCTAAAAACACTTATAGTATTTCCTTAGTAGCTCGGGGCACGGCGTTCGCTGCGACGATGCACTCTTGTCAAAGGGGATATTATCTAGTGATCTTGTACTAAGTATTAGGAACATGAAGTTCGCCACTACAATGTTTCCTACTTGAACGGTACAAATCACTAAAACATGTTTACACTTTATAAGGACTCGGGGCACGGAGCTCACTACTACGATGCTTCCTTGTAGATAAAGATGTGTAAATCATGTTTTTTTTAAGTGTTTGAAGATGAAGAACAAGCTTTTAATATCTAAATTACTAGATTTGTTTTGCCTAAAGTATTCTATTTTGGCAAGCTTGTTTTACCTCAAATGCTTATTATAGAAGCATATTTCTGCCTCATGTGTTCAAAAATGAGGTCCATCTCGCCTTAATTGCCTTAATATAAATTCAATAAGGGATGTTATCACGAATGTTATCTTAAGTGTTACCATCATTGCCATCAACACATTAGTGTGTGCTACATTCGTTTTTATTTTTATTTTTTTAGTTTAGTCTCAGATTTGTTTTTTTTAAGTTTTCAAAGTTTGAAAGTCTTTTTATTATTAACAAAAAGAGTTTACAATTTTGAAAAAGTCTTAAACAAATCTTTTAAGTTTGGTAAAATTTAGTTGGAACAATCTTCCTAAAATTTAGGGATTCATCTTTTAAATTTTGTGGAGATCGTTGCACTCTCTATTTTACCGTCTTTTTATTTTTTTACTATTTATTTTTTCCTTTTCGTTTTATATAATAAAATAAAAAAAAAAAAAAACGGATGTGTAGGGGAGTTGGTTAGTTGTGTGCTTGTAAATAGGATGAGTTAATTTATGTTAGTTTTAAATATGAGGAAAAATAGGAGATTAGTTAATTTAAATGATAAGAGTTAATTTTAAATTAATCTTTATCCCTTTTTCACATTCTTAACCTCCCTAAAATATTTTCTCCTAATTACCCTTTTTTTTTTCTCACAAACACGATAAATACTCCCTCTTTCCCACCGTCTTTTGTTTCTCCAACACAACAATCACTCAAACCCTAAAACCCTTCTCCAAAAATTCTCCAATTTCTTCCCAAATATTCAACAATGGTGAAACCCACTCAAACCCTAACCAACCCGCACCTCAAGAAGAGTCTCCAGGTGCTGCCTCAAATGTTATGTCGCCCATGGACATCTCGCCTTTGGCTTCTCAATTTTCAACCCAAATGGCTATGTCCATTGATGAACCATCTCAAATGGCTACCTCAGCGCAACCTAAACCCCCTCAGACTGCTTTTCAACCACCAATTCCCACCACAAAGAGAATCAAAAGAAAAGCCCCTTCCACCGCAAACAAAGATTGGTGCTGCTCCTTCGGCTAGGAAGCGTACCTCGAGCCGACTTAGTGCTATAGCAAGATCAAAAATCCCGTCCAACACCTCCGACGATCCAGTGGAGGTTTCCGACGAAGAAGAAGAGTCGCTCGGTCTCTCCTCTCCTCGATCACAATTCGGATCAAAACTTTGTTGTACCTCCAGCCGAGCAAGCACAATCAGTGGAAAGCCTGGATACTTGAGTGGAAAATGTAGAAGAGACTCTTGCTGCAGCTCAAAAACGAGTGATCAAAGTCCAAAGCCAGGAAAACAGAGTGTTCCCTCGGATGCTGCCAGACTTCAGAAAACATCCAAGGTAACATCCCGATCTTCTAAACTGCCTAAAGCTCCTGTCTCCTCTTCTGAATTGTTTGAATCTTCCGATGATTTTCTAGAGAGTAGTCTCAATGATGATGATGAGGCTTTTCTAAAACCAATTCATAATTTAGAGTTTTTCAAAAGAGCTAATATGGAGAAATGGTTGGATCTTTCTAGTGTGAAAATGCATCGTGAAAAGTTTATTGATGAAGCAAACTTGAAGAAGCATGGAGTGTTTCTATTTTTGGAGGATAGAAATTTTCTAAATACTAATCTTTATCCCGCAAATTATGTGGAAAATGTTGTTAGAAATTTCTATGCCAACCTTCATCCCAATCTTGACAATGAACAATCCCCTCAGTTTGGCGAAATTTTTTCTTAGGAGTAAAGTTTTCAAACTTAATCCTCCTTGATCAATAAAGTCTTGAAAATGCCGAATTGTGATGATGATGGTTCTCTTGCGGATAGGGATGATATTGCAAAATTTCTCTCCAATAATGTTGTAAGTTCGTGGCCAACCAAGAAAAATGAACACTTCCTTGCATCACACCTCACCTCTCTCTTTTCGGTTCTACACAAATTGTGTATTTTTAATTGGCTTCCCACCTTCAACGAACAATATGTAACCTTAGAGCAAGCTAGGGTACTACATAAACTGGGAATGAACTGGAGAGTTAATATTGGGAGATTGATTTTTAGACACTTAGCATCGTGGGGAAAGAAGAAAAAGTTGTCTGTTTTACCCTACCCGTCTTTAATCTTCCAAGTGGTGATGGCCCAAAATTTTCCATCATGGACTCGGACTTGTACACTCATGAACTTGACTATTATCGAGTGGATAGCCTGTTAACCAAACAAGGAATGGGAGGAATTCGATATACAGGAGATTTACCGTGGAATAATTCAAAAGATATTGGGTCAATTTCATCAGGTCCAGTTCAGAGTGCTGGGAAAAATGTTGCCTCAAAAAATCCTTCTTTTACTCCCAGTTCTCCAAGCATGTTTGCAGGTACAGATGTAGAACATATGATGGCTAGTGTCTTTCATCTTCTGGGTACTGCCTCTCCCCACAATTCCAAAGACCACTGTGCTCGCATATCTTGAAAAACAAAGGGCGATTATGGAGAGGATTGTCAATGATTGGACACAGCTAAAAGAACATACAACCAGCTTCATTAACTTGATTTCTTCCCAATCAGGGGGAGATGGTGCTGGTACTAGTGCTGGTACAAGTGCTGCTACAGATGCTGTTGATGATGCTGCTGCTGCTGCTCGTATTGTCAGGAATGCTGCCACAAATGTTGGAACAAATGCTGGAGATGACGAACGGGTAGATGATGATGATGATGAAGAAGAGTGACTTGCTTGAAGGTTGATGTTGCCATTTATCATGGGCAATGCTCTTTCTTGGTATTTGGTTCTAAAACAATTTGTTTTTGTGGTGGTTTGTTAAACAATTTATATTTAGTCTTTACAACTAATGTTTTGGTGGTATTCTGTTTGGTGATAATCTTTTAGATAGATTTTGTTGGTTTTTATGGTTTTAAACTTGGATTTACATTCGTTTTTAAAACTACTAGTTAGAAGCATTTGAATATGTGTTTGATTAGTATTGTTTTGTAAATCTTTGTCTGTTTGTTTAACTCCTACATTAAGGGGGAGTTTAACTCGGGTTTTTGCTCTGTTATCATGCTATATGGCGAACTTGTTTTTGCAAGTACCAACACTTAGGAGATTGGAAAGAAATCTCAAATTAAGGGGAGATTGTTAGTGCAGACGAAGGTGTTACCTCAGATGTTGCCACTGACAGTCTAAGTGCTGTGACGAAAATACTTTGTAATTTGACATTTCTTTCTAATATAATTTTATACTAATGTCCTAATATCAGTGTTTAGATGTTGGTCCATATTTTCAGGTATAATAAAGTTGATTTTGGAGCTTAAAGCATGGTGAAGAAATTAATAAAGATTATTTATAAATGGCGAGTTATTGAGGGAGTTACAAATATATTTAACATGTGTTAAATATGTTAAATATGGAGAAGACCAAGTCCAAGGTTTGTTGCTGATCAAATAGATGAAGTACAAGGCATGGGAAACATGGAGTACAAGAAGGAGAAGCTTAGACTTGGGCAAGAAGAATTCGGTTGAGATAATTATGGAAGTTGGATCGAGTCAAGCTTGGATTGTGGAGAAGAAGTTCACACATGATCTCCCACTCTCCTCACACGTTTACAACAGCCCATGGCTGTTTCTTTGTGTAGCCTCCAAGTATTTGTGGCTATATAAAGTGCTTGGATGAAGACATTGAAGACAAGCCAAAAATATCACACACATCCATAGCACAAAGATCAAAGTACTCTTGGCTCCTTTAAGATTCTTTCTCCCCATACACTCTTTTATCACTCAAATTCTTCGGGTTTGAGTGAGTTTTGGTTAGGATAGAATCTTGTACTTTGTTCTTAGTTTGGTTCCATAGAGAGTATATCATATTAGTTATAGGGAACCTTTTGACTTTATATTTGGTACACTTATTAAATATAAAGTTTTTGCCTAAGGGCAATCTCAAGTTATATTTATATAACTTGAGAAAAATATATCTCTTGTGCTATTTAATTTCCGCTGCAAAACTCTTTTATTTTTGTGTGTGTGTTTTTTGTCCGTCAGAAAGTGTTACCTGGGGTGTTACCTAACACTTGAGGTAACATCTGTTCTCAGTAAGCTTTTGACAAACATTTTCAGACTGGTTTGTAGAGAAGAGGAAGAAAACGTCTACAACGAGAAAAATATTTATAATTTATATTTAGACTGAAGAGTAATAAATAATTTCCCAAAAAGTAAGAACCTATGCCATTTGCACAGTCATTAGAGAGGGAGTAATGAAAATACAAAAAATAAAATGTACAGGTATAATTTGGAGTTCCCAACCTAACTAAAATACGAGGAATTTTATGTGATACGGTCTCGTATATTCCCACCGTCCCACTCGAATTAGAACAAATTTTCATTTTGGGTATCAAATTCGAATTAGGACAACCCAAAATTGAAGTGTTTTATTTAATGAGACTCACATTCATACTCACAACAATTTTTCACTCATTATTCTCTACCCCACTTTCTCTCGCCTACTTCACTTTTCATACCCACAACACCTACTCCACCAACATTTTTTCCTTAATCCCCGTGCCCAACCCAAAAATCATAATTCCGATGAGAAATGAAATGAGCTTTCCCCGCTCCGCCCATAGAAAGCAAACTATTTATTCTCTAAACAAAATATGTCTCACGTGCCAGACCGTCTCATACAAATTTTTGTAAAAAAAAAAATTCAAACCCCAGCACGCACGCAAAAAGTATGAAAGTATTTTAACTCCATTCATTGACTAATTGGAAGTAACAACTAATAAAGTGGGCCACACTACATTACTTGTCGGATTTATTTATAGATTTATTACTCTACCTACACACAAGAATGAGAGAGAATTTTCAACACCATTAAAAAACTGTAGTTAGCCCTCCCTCCGGTCCAAAATATCTGTCGCTTTTAAGCAATTCTTTTGGTTTAAAATAATTGTCACTTTTGGGTCAAAACAATTAAAATTTCTAATTTACCCTTACATTAGAAGTTGATTTACTTTATTAATTGACTTGGTGAGTGTAATAATGTAAGACAGATGGACAATAAATAAGGGTACACATGGAACTTTCACCATTAATATGCCGTAATAATTGCATTTCTTAATCTTTGTGAAAAGTAAAAAAACGACAGTTATTTAAGACCGGAGGGAGTAATTCTTTATTCATTTTGTTCAAACATCAGTAAATTAGTCTTCCCTCCATTCACATCACACCCAACCTCAATTAGAAGAGGAAAATTTCATATTGTTGGTTGGGTTTCCTATTAAATGCGCCTACTTTCTGACCTGCAATTTGCAAACCCTCACTTGAACAGTTCAACATAAACACAGTTCTTGCACAGAGTTCCCAAAATTTGAAATAAATTTTCAGAGCAAAAAAAGGGGCAAATTTTTTTTAGTCAAGCTTTGGATTCTTGCAATACCCAGAAAATAAAAAGAAACTTTTTTGAAAGAAAATCTTTTTTTTTTGGATGATTGAGAAAAAAATGGGTAGTGCGAGTGTTGATGTTTTGTGGGCTCAGTCAGTTTGCTTTCTGGATCGAAAGGTAGTACTTTTTACCTTACACTGTGTTTTTTTTTTTCACTTTAAAAGATTTTCCTTCCATTGTTGTGGTGAATGATACAATGTCTGTTTCTTGTTCAGCTTTAGCTCTAAAATTTATGTTTTTTGTCCTGGTTTAATGGTGTGTTTGTGCTGAATCTATTTGGGATTTGGTGATTTTTTTTTGGGTTTTTGATATTTGTTGATGTTCTTCTGAGGTTTTATGAACTGGGTTTTTAATTGCAGAATTAGGTTTTAATTCTTTAAGATAAATTATAAAGTTTTCTTGAGGATTGGGATTAATGGTTAGGGTTTTTGAATCCTTGTTGGGATGGCTTTTTGGAAGTTATGAGTGTGATCACATGATTTTCATTATATGGGATTTTGAGTTTGGATTGCATTAGGAGGCTTCTCATTGCAGTTTAGAAGAATTTGAATTTTGAATGCTTCATTGTTGACCTTTTAGGGTTCAAGAATTGAGTTTTTCTTCTTCTTCTTCTTTTTCTTCTTTTTTTTTTTTAAAAAAAAAAAGAGAAAAGAAAATTGGGTTCAAGACTTGAGCTTTTACTCAAACAAACATGAATGATTTCTGTATTTTTTTTGTTTCTTCTGAATTTCCAAACCGAAGTTCATTGTTTCTTTTCTTCTTAAATTGATAAAATGGTGTCTTGAATAGCATACTAATTTCCATAGGGATTTTGGAAGGTCTACTATGATCATACGAACCTGTGCTTACTACTATGAGCTTGCACTTAATTTGCACAGTTTCTCAGTAATTTATCTGATTAATTTCCCCTATTTTTTTCATTATATATAAAGTAAAAGCTAGCATCATTCGATATTCCCTCTTTCTTTGTTGTTGTTGTTGTTGTTTTGTGTGTGTGTGTGTGGGGTGTGTGTGTGAAGGGGGTGATTATAGTAATGCTAGCTAGGCACTTGACTTTGTTCATGACATTAGAACTTGAGCAAAGAGTTGAACATATGAAACAGAGGGTGGGTCTCTAATCTTTTTTCGTTTTCTTTTTGGTGTTTACAAGATATCAAGTGGGATGAAACAGAATGAAATAAGAAATTGGATTGACCGACAAAAAACCGGCTTTACTTGGAAACTCAGAAAGATGATGAAGTGCTTCTATTCAGGGGAACATTTAAGAGATGAAGGTATTCCTTCGTCTGAATCCTTGGCAACTAGGGACTTTTCAGTAAGTGGTTATTCATCTCGAGCCGGTGAACCCGATCCTAAGTTGGATAACAGCAATATAGAAGAGGCTGAATCCTCCCTCCGCGAAAGTGGATTTCTCAACTATGAGGTAAATCTCACCTTGTTTTTTTATTACTCTCTCTGTCCCAAAATGATCTTCTCATTTGCCATTTTTCATTGTCCCAAAAATTCTTCCCATTTCTATAATTTAGGCTTAAATGTGCATAAACACAACATGGCTAGTGAAAGTGTTCGTATCCTTAAAAAGTTTGAATAGTCAAACGTGAAGATCATTCTGGGATGGAGAGTATTACCATTTTTCATTGTCCCAGAAATTCTTCACATTTCTCTCTTTTTATCATATTCAATCATAATCCGAGAAATCTTTCTGACCATTAGGAAGCTAGAGCCTTATTGGGTCGACTTGAGTATCAAAAAGGGAACATTGAGGCTGCTCTTCATGTATTTGAAGGAATCGACATTGATGCTGTTACTTCAAAGATTAAAACTTCCATTGCTAGAAAAACCGAACTACTAGACGCCATTCTCAAAGTGATGCGGGCCCACCCATGTCAATGCACTCTGTCAGTTTACTCTTTGAAGCAATTTTCTCAAAGCAAAATCATTGCAGTCCCTAGGCCAGTTTAAAGGTATTGCAATCTCTATTCTCACTCTTCATAACAACTCTTTTCATATTGGCACAGATATAGCTAATCTATTTTTCTTTTTTCTTTTTTTTTTAATTTTTCAGAGGCTGCTGAATCGTGCAAAATAATTCTGGACACAGTTGAATCCGCATTACCTGATGACTGCTTAATTTCTCCCCGGATTTAAAAATGCAGGATATCTTAAACAAGGCTATTGAGTTACTACCCGAGTTGTGGAAACTTGCGTGGGACCCACAAGAAACAATATTATCATATAGGAGGGCACTCCTCTATCACTGGAATCTTGATAATGAAACAAGAATCAACATAGAAAAAGGTTTTGCGATTTTTCTCTTGTATAGTGGTTGTGATGCAAGTCCCCCAAATCTCCGCTTTCAGAGTGAAGGTTCCTATGTACCAAGAAACAATATAGAAGAGGCCATTCTTTTGCTACTAATTCTTTAGAAAGTTTGTTCTTAGAAAAGTTGGGTGGACCCGTCAGTCTTTTATCATCTTTCTTTTGCCCTATCTATTGCTGGTGACTTACGGGCTCTTGCTCATCAAGTTGAGGAGTTTGCTCCTGGGATTATTGGAAGAAAAGAAAGATACACTACTTTGGCGTTAAGTTATTATGGGACGGAGAGGATTTGGTGGCTTTAAATTTGTTGAGGAACTTGTTTGAATAACAGAGAAAATCACGATGATTGCACAGTTGAGGTTCTATTGGCTTCAAAGATTTGTGGAGAAAATTGTAATTTTCTTGAAGAGGGAATATGCCATTTACGTAAATTACTTACTACCAATTTCGAGGGTCGATGTGACCAAATGGTGAGTATTGCAAATTTCTTACTCGGTATTTCACTTTCAGCTCAATCGAGACAGGTTGCATCTGATTCTCAGACAATTTCAAGACAATCTGAAGCACTCGAGGTACTTGAAACTGCACGAAGAACAATGAAGGGGACGGACTCTAATATTCTTTTTCATCTTAGCATGGAAAATGCGGAACAGAGAAAGTTGGATGTTGCACTTTATTATGCAAAGCAATTGGTAAAGTTGAGGCAGGTTCTAGTGTAAAAGGATGGATACTTTTAGCTCGTATATTGTCAGCTCAAAAACGATATATAGATGCTGAGAATATAGTTAATGCTGCCATAGATGAGACGGGAAAGTGGGACCAGGGAGAATTGTTGCGAACCAAAGCTAAGCTGCAGATTGCTCAGGGCCATTTGAAAAAGGCTATACAGACATATACTCATCTTCTTGCTGTTCTTCAAGTTCATAATAAGAGCTTTGGGCAACAAAAAAAAGCTTTAAAGGTAGGCAAAATCGAATTTCCTTGTTTCTGCATTATTTTTATGTATGATGACTTGCTTGTACTTTGTGCTATACCCCCCTCTGTCCCATAATAATAGTCCCATTTGACAATTCAAACATTTTAACAACCTATTTTCATTTCCATCACCCTTAATGTGATTTAGTTATTACTCCATTACTCCTCTTCTTCCTTGGTTGGCTCTCATTCTCCCCTCTCCTTCTTCCTCGGTTGACAAATTTGAAAGTTTAATTATTTTAACTTGACAGTTTTAGAAATTTGACTTTTTTCATGGACACACAAAAATATGGTAAATGGGACGGAGGGAGTTTTATGAATCATTTGTTCTTCCAACTAACATAAAGCATGATGCAATAGAGGGAGGAGAGCTTTTCCTCATTCTTCTTTTTTCCTCCGACCTAGATAGCAAGCTATTGTGCAAGTTGAAGCTCTTCGCTAACATTTCTGGGTTTTTTCCGTTATTATGAATCCTTGGTGGATATGGTACATTCATAACATTATATTTCTATTTTTGGGCTTGTAGAAAACGAGGGATAACAATGAAAGAAGCCTAGAAATGGAAACATGGCATGATCTTGCAAACGTTTATACCAGATTATCACAGTGGCGGGATGCTGAAGTCTGTCTATCTAAATCCAAGGCAATCAATCCCCATTCTGCTTCTAGATGGCATCTGCAGGTATTATTATTTTCAACCAATACTCCCTCCATCCCGGTTTCCATCATTTCCGATGGAGCCAAAGACTCACTATTTTTTGGCTTGGAATATGATGGAATAAAGCAAAATGGGTCACTAAACTGTCTGCGCTTCTTTGTGATGAAGTAGCAGTCAGTCCATGCAATTTTCGACGCAATTTTGATCATGGGTCATCTGGAAACCTCTCTGTGCTTTAATACAGGGGCAAGGCTGCGTACATCCGACCCCCCTTACCCCACCATAGGTGGGAGCCTTTGCGGCACTGGGGTAATGTTGTTGTTGTTACTCCCTCCATCCCGGAAAGATAGTTCTATTTGGTTCTTGATGGTCAACACTAGTGAACTTTGACCAACTATTAATGCCAGTCTAATCATCATAGTGAAATTCTGAAAATTTCATTGAGATGTTAAGATTGACATAAATTTTTTAGTCAAAGTTAACTTGTGTTGACCATAAAAAATTAACAAGACTATCTTTTCTGCAACTGAGGGAGTATCTCTTTTACCCTACTATCTTTAATTAGGTGCAGTTCCTTTAGTAAGAATCACAACCCTCTTAATTTTCCAAATTTACCCCTACCATATATAAACAAATCTGGTTTGACTTTGGTGGTTTATTATATCAAGCAAAGGTCAAAAGGATGAAGCACTGAAATCATTTCAGCAAGCATTAGATGTTGAACCCAACCATGTTCCTAGCTTAATATCAACCGCAGTTATTCTCAGACAAACTCAGCAAAAAGTCAACTCCGGTTGCGAAAAGCTTTCTGACAGATGCGCTAGGGATTGACAGAACAAACTCGTCAGCATGGTACAATCTTGGTATGCTTTATAAGTCTGATAGTTTGGGTTCATCAACACTTGAAGAAGCTGCTGAATGTTTTGAGGCTGCTGCTCTTCTCCAAGATTCTGAACCCATTGAACCTTTCAGATGAAGGGTTTTTGCTAGTCAAACGCCGCGCACATTTTGATTTAATAGTTGTCCCAATGGGCATATATATGTATTCATGTGTCGGATATATTTGTAAACAGGGGTTTCATTTCGCTTTTGTATTTGTCCATGTGCTGAATCTATGTATATGGATTCATATATATATATATATATAATATAACATAAGTATATGCATATAAAGAGGCGATTTCGATTGCTTTTGTGTTTCTTTCTGTGCATTATTGGATTTGACATTATTCAGTTGAATCAAAGAATTACTGGACATTGTTTGATTTTGTTATTATTTTTAGTATTTGCCAAATGGACATTTTTAGTACTCCCTCTGTCCCTAAATGAGTGTCCAAATTTCATTTTAAGGGACAAC
>JAOWBW010003587.1:0-24702 GCA_026119855.1 Campanula takesimana | reverse complement strand
CATATATATACTCAAGAGGAACGAGCTATGATGGCTTACAACGAGTTCTATACCAAGAAATTTAAACCAAATAGTTGTACACAGCGGAAAAACATGCCTAGCACATACGCTGGCATTACAAGAACACTATACAAGTCTACCAATATCTGATTCTAAACAACTGATACAAGATCGTCCTCACCAAATACTGGAAAGATAACAATCCCCAAACAGAACAACCTGCCAAGTAGGCCCCCTGCTAAGTCGAGCCTCACAACGTATTACCACTTGCTTTCCTGGGGGGGGAACAAATAAAAAAGGAACGGGGTGAGATAAATCTAAGTAAGTTACTAGATACAAGTACATAGCATGTTATCATGTAATCATGCAAATCAAGAAGATTATCAATAATCATGCTCAAGATGTCATCAAGTAACAATTATATGAGAGGTTAAGCCAACTCATCAAGTAGCTAGCATATAAGGCTAAACTAACACGTTACAAAGGATATTCCAACCTTATTCCTCCTAAGTAAAACCCTTGTTGTCGTTGCTTATTACATTTGACAAATCACGATCAATCAAGTTGCTGCTGTGCAGTACACAAGAGGACCCCCGGTAACCAGTGTCACTAACAAGAACAAGATTTACGAGGTTTTCAGGAGTTTAGCATTCACTTTTATCAGGCGTTTGCTCTAATAAGGAAGCTATGCCGTTTACTATGGCCTGTAGTAAGGGTTCAAGCGCAATACATAGGCACCTGATTATCACTTTGGCCCCAGCCTCATGATAAGCGTGACCTATACATCTCCGACCAGCAAGGTGACCAGCTGGACTCACATAAGAATGCACAAGTACATGTTTACTTGAACTACAAGAGTATAGAACTAAGTACAAAAGTAGTGGACTAGCTCTTCAGGAAACATGTAATCATGTGCTCACCAATATAAGTACACGCAGGCAATAATCGCGAATACAAATCAGTATAACAATGGCACTAATGTGTCCACGAAACACAATCAGCCAAATTAGAGTCTATTAATAACAGACCCCAACCAAGTAGTAGGGTATGTCATACTATATCACTTTGTCATATGAAATATTTACACGTACTATTCTATAACCTTTAACACACTAATGTGTCTATCACGATACCCTTACTTCCAGTAGAGCCCAACATCTTAGACTCTAAGAACGTAGTCGAATAGGTCGTATTGTACCTAGTCACATCATATCTCGTTTATATTTATCGCTAATAATCGAATACATTTTCAACACATATTGTGTGTTCTATAATCATTGTTTTATGATTATCTTCATATTACACTAGTCCCCTTTTTATTTAGGAACTCATCTCAAGACAAGATATCTTTTTTATACTTTTATACTTCATTGAGTATATACACGATTAAAACTAATTACTAGCACATTAGTGCTTGTTCATAGCACTTTCAATACACACGTATTAAATTCAAGTATGTCTTAGAGTTGTTCATTCTCTATCTAGTTCCATATTCCAACTCTTTGGTTATTAATACCAAGTATCAAGTAGTCAACAAGCCACATTCTATCAAGTAATTACGTGCAGATTTGCACATACACATCAAGGATAGTTCTAACATGTTAGTGCTTGTTCATAGCACTTTCAAGTTCATTACCATACACTCGTATTGGTTTCAAGTCATGTACAAGATTTTATCATCTTATATTCAAGTTCATAATCCAATTCTTTGGATATTCAAGACATGTACAAGAATTAATTATTTTATACTCAAGTTATTATTCCAATCTTTGGATATTCAAGTCATGTACAAGATTTAATTGTCTTATACTTCAAGTTTAAGCTAAGTAAAAGACTTACATATCTTATACTTACAAGTTCTTAATTCTATACTTGGATGTTCAAGCTCAAGACATTGTTCTAGTGCTCCTAAGGTACACAAACATTGGATTCAAGACATATATAACACATTAGTGCTTGTTCTTAGCACTTTCAAAACATATAAAGGAGTTCTTACTCTTATACTCAAGTTCTCTATTCAAATAATTGAATATTCATGTTTTAAGAGCAAGTTCTGACTCCCCTAAGGTGTCACAACACTTGCTAGGACATCTTATATTAAGGCTATATACCTTAACTAGGGTTTTTTCTAGCTTAATCAAACTTTATTCAAAACTTTTGTTCATCAGGGTAGGTGTGCGGTCGCACAAAAGGATATGGGCGGTTGCCCAAAAGAAAACTTTGCAAGAGAAAAACCTTCCAGATAGATGGGTGGCGGTCGCCTAGCCAACATGGGCGGTCGCCTAAGGTACTAAAATTCAAAATTTTATTTTTTTCAAGCAATTTATTATTTCACACCGTCCCACAAGTAGGAGTATAAACTTACTTACAATCAAGTGGGATCTTTTAACATACCCGAAACACTTATTTCAAGTTCAATTCATTTCTTTTACCGTCCACAAATAATAGGATAATTTTCTTTTATTCCATTTAAATATTTCACACCGTCCCAAAATTATAAGTATAATTTTCTAATATACTAATATAAACATTTAGGGATACTTTCATTCATTCCCCCATACCACAATATGGTACAATTTTTCTAATAACATTAAATCAAGTTAATATTTTAACTCTCACGAGTAGGAGTATAAATTTCTAACACTCACGAGGAAACTTTTAACATGCCTAAACATGTCTTTCAAGTCATTTCATGCTTTGTAATTCATACTAAACTTTAATTTTCACAAATGACCTTAAAGTTTTAATTTGAGCATTTTAGCCCCTAAACTTTAATTTTCACAAATGACCTTAGAGTTCCAACTTAAACAATTAGGACCTAAACTTGCTCAATTAGTTAAATAATTAAATCAATTAAAATAGCATATAATTATGCAAGTCAAGAATTTAATAGGAATTAGGACGGGCGTTACACTGGTGCCGTGTCTTGTTGGGATATATGGTGGGATAGCCTCAGAGGTTTGGGCCATTAGGTGGTAAGTGGGTAAGGCACTTCTCGAGAGGTAGTTGGCAAAGCCGGAGGTGGCAGGCCAATGGTAGCTGGAGCCAAGGGTGCTCGGCTATTTGGGACTGTGTCATACAAGTTGAACCCTGGCGGGTACATGGGAAAACCGCCCGGCGGGACAGGGAAGCATGAGTGGTAGGCACATTTTGGTGAGTGGTGGCTTGGAACGTGGTACGTGAGGTCTCCACATTTGGGTAAGCTTGAGGGGGCGTAACCCAATTATATCCTCGGGGATGCACATTCTTAATTCCCTCTTCATCAGTGATTTCCACAAAACTTCCGTCGTTTTCAAACACAACGGCTACCCCTCTCTGCCTCATGGCTTCCATAACCCTATTCTGCATATCCTCATGGCGTTTCCTGACATTCTCTTCCCGGTCCTGGCGGCCTCTAGAGCTTGTACCAGCTCTTCCCTACTAAGACCATTCGGATCCACTGCGTTGTCACCCCCCACTACTACTTCCTGCCGGACTAGCCATTCGGAGAAGTCTGGGTGAAGCTGATGTTGAACTATCAGACTCGGCACTAATCAGACGATGACCCGGAACTCGGACCCACTTCTTATGAGCTGCGGAGGAGGGAGGTTCATTTCAGACTCGGTATCCACTCGGGTTGGTGTTTGGAGAATGGGTTTAGGCTCATGCAACATGAAGGTTTTATTATTATTAATTATGTTCATGTTTACTTAAAACGCATTTATTCCTAACAGGTTGGAAAGATTTCTCTTCTTTTTCGCAACTATTCTACATCCTGGATCAGTGGAGGCCATCACTACGCCTATAGACCCCTCGTTTTTCACCTGCCTTGCACACTCCCATGGATGGACTGTCCCGGGCGAGGGTCCTATAGGGCAAGCGGCTTCCACTGACCAAAGAAACGAACCTAAGGTCTAGTGTATCGCAAGACTCCCAATACGTGAGCCATTCCAATCATGATTAAGCCCAGTTAAGATCGAGATTCGTCTTAGGGACTTAAGGGACTTCCGGTATAACCTCATTTTTTATGAGGGCTCTCGAATTTTATCCATGGGCTTAAGGATGATTAGTATGAACCATTCATTAGGGCTCGACAACACAGTGTCACCCTATCCATAATACATGACTTAGGTTAATTATAGCCAATATTAACGCATAAATCAAGGACCGGTCAAAGTTGACAATGGTCACACTTGCTTTCACAAGGAGTCGTGAATCGGGCATTAACTTGGCCACAATTAATCTTAGAAACGTATTAAGGACGTGGTAACGTGAGCTAGACCAAAAACCAACCGAAGTCACGGTATTTGTGTGTCATGGACAAGTGTGGTTGACTCGGCTCGGAAGGGGAGGTGTGTAGACACCCCGCCTTGGACCGATCACCCCGATTGCACACTTGATTTTGTGTTTCTCCCTCTTTTAAGTGTTTTCTATTAGTTTATGTTACTTTGGTTAAGTTCCAGACAGGCTCCATTAAGTCCAAGGACTAAACTGAATAACAGTTCTAACTTTCTAGTCCATTCTGTCAAAATTTGCCTTTCAGAGTCGCGCGCCTCCGCCCCTTGAGGCCAGACGCGCACGCCTTCCACCGCCTAGGTGGGCGCACGCACGCTTCTGGGGTGTGTCAGTTATAGATTCTTCCCAAGAATCTCTCCCTTGCTCATTATACATGATTTTTCCCAGGAAAGATTTCTTGGAGACTCCGTTTGGCTTCAAAAAAAAGACACATTTTCAACTATAAAAACCCCTCCAATCCATCATTGGAGGGGACCTTGAACCTTTAATTCCAAGATCTTTCATTAAGCTTTGGCATCACATTCTTTCACAAGTATTCTATACCTTCTCAAAGGTTGTCTTTGAAGATTACTATAGGTACAATTCTCTTCTACTTTATGTCTTAATATTCTTCTTCTCTTCTTCTTCTTCTTTCTTCTTCTTTTTTCAATCAATGTGCAATCACCCAAAACCACTTGGGACATGACACCAATGCTCTTTCATTACATTGAATTGGCCTAGGAGTTATCTCCCTACATTCTAAACAATAAAACCCCTTTTAAACCCCCTTTTTAACATTATTCAAATAGGAAGAACACATTTATCTTTAAAGTGGATTATGGACAAACAAGACCGACATTTCTCGGGCGAAATGTGTTTAAGTACTTCCCATTTCGTAACCTAACCCCGAACCCTTCATCCCAAAAAATCTTTGTTTTCGTAAATCAAACTTAGGCTCATAAACATTAGGTTTTCTTACGTTCCTCAAAAACGTGGGTGGCGACTCTAAAACACAATTAGCCCTCCTAGGATAATTCAACGCTCTAGCCAAGCCGTGTTTTCCCCGGGTATCTACAGTGGCGACTCCGCTGGGGACTGTTTGAGGGTTAAACTTGTGTTTCTGTTCATAATTCACTTTTCTGGGCATTCTGGAAATTGATATGGGAAGCGCACGCCTCGGACCTTCATGGTCCAAAGCACGTGCGTCCCACATCACATTCCAGAATCGCCCGCCTTCCATGTGTTCTTCCTATTCTTCCTATTATTTCATGCTAACAAACACTGCAGGGGTACGGTTTTACTGACGGTTCAGAACGGTTCCGGTTCGCGGTTTGGTTGGGCGGTTCGGAACCGCCGTTCACGGTTTTTTGGGGGGTTGAACCTTAACCGCCCTTATTCAAAACGGTTCCGGTTCCCACGGTTCCGGTTTTCGTTACGGTTCATGGCGGTTACGGTTTTTTCGGTTCTGGTTCCGGGCCGGTTCGACGGTTCGGTCCGGTTGGCCATCCCTAGTCCCAGATGGATATGTTGGCTTGCGTCTTCTTGAGTTGTGTCAATAAAGGGTCTTCAGGGCATCTTGTGCTTTTGGTCTTGAGAAGAGGTGTTGGTTGCTATATTCGTGGGAACCGAGGCGCTCGCTATTACCCGGCCACTGCGGGTGAGCACATTCACGGACCCTTGGAGCTTCTTCTTCCTATTCTCTAAGACTTCCCTCATAACTTCATCATAAGTCACAACATAACAAGAATTGTCAAGTTTATTCATGCCATCGGAGCCCTCATTCACAAATGGGATCGAATGAGTGGTTCCTTCAAACTCTTCTACCTCTATTACATTGACACCACCCTCATAGGGATTATTGAATTCCTTCTTGTCTATAAGGTCTTGGATGGTGTTGCGAATGGAGAAGCATTCCTCGGTGAGGTGGCCGGTGCATTGATGGTAGTCACACCACTTGTGGTGGGCATGGTTGGGAGGAGCGGGGTTGTGGTTGCTTTACCCTTGGAGAGGAGTGATTTGTCCCTTGGCCTTTAGAGCTTCATAGGCCTCGGTGATGGTCATGCCATTGAGAGGAGTGAGACGCAGTGTCGTTTTGGTCGTTTGAACCGCTTGCCTTGTGGTGGAGGGACCCTTTTGTAATTCCCCTTGTCAGTAGTAACGGCATTGACAGAAGCCTCTTTGTTTGAACTAGAGGCGGCCTTGTAATGGAAAGTAGGAGTGGCTTTCTTTATCTCTTTAAGCAAGTCATCCATGCGTACCCCTGCCTCATATATTTAGGAGAGAAGTCAGAGTAGCAAGCCCCACTTAGGTGGGTGCGGAGATCAATCTTGAGACACTTGAGGAAGATGTCCATTTGCTCTTTCGTGTTTGGCCTCTCAACAATTTCAGAGAGCTTTTCATTCATCTCCTTGTGAAGTCAATGAAGGACTCGTTGTCTCTTTGAGTGGTGTTCTCGAGCTCTTTCCTTATGGGCCGGTGTGAGTGTTGCCTTGATATTGATTTTTGAAGGCAAGTATAGCGGCATCCCAATTAAGACGGACAGTAAGCGGGAGAGTTGCATACCAATCCTTTTTCGCCCCCTCGAGAGTGAGAGGAAAGTATTGAGCCATCACCTTTGGGGATACCTTCTTCGGAACCATAGCCCAAATGTAAGTCTCGATGTGAGCCATCGGGTATGAGTTGCTCTTGAACTTGCTAATGTCGGGCATTTTGAACTTGTCGGGGAGAGCGGCCATCGTGCTCATGAGAATGGATGACTGATAAAGGCTTGTATTGGAGCCTTTTCCCATGTTGAGGCCGTCAAATTTCTGATCAATATAGGACATGATGGAATTGACCATTTGTGGTCGTTGTTGTCGGTGCTTTGCTCCCCCACTTTTTTGGTACGAGCACTAACATATGGGATTTCAAACAAAACCTTGGGTCCATTCGGATTCCTCATTGTTGTTTACCCCCTTATTCTTGGAGAGCTTGATGAGCTTGGCTTCAATTGTTCGACCTCGGCCTCATGGGCCTCTTGTTGGTTGTCAACATGAGTTTGCCACAAGTTTTCCTTGGTTTGAGCCTCTTGGTTAAGGGTAGAGACTTGTTGTTGGAGTGCTTGAACCATGGCAGAAAGCTGTTCGAGAGTCATGGCGTTGTTGGTGCTGGAGTCGCCGGCCATTGATGATATAGAAGCTGTTGGAGTGATCGGTTCACGGACAAGCCTGTGGATGAATCCCTATAGACGCGGAGAGTACCAATCGGACCTATAATTGGAGAAGTAGCCCTTTTCAGTCTCGGTTCACACTTTCGGTCCATGAAGAGGTTGAGAACACACATTGGGCACACGACTCGAACCACATAAGAAAAAGACCTCTTTTTTTTATAAGTCGGAGGGACAGGGTCCCTTTTGGGTTTTCTAAGAAGATAATGGAATCGTCACACTAGTATATGACCATCTCACGGTCCCATATACTCATCAGTTCCATCACGTTTGTGAATCCTACATGTATCGGGATTAAACTAAATCAATGTAGTAAAGCATACATGCGGGGACGGATTTTTTTATTTTGTCCAAAATAACCACTTTTGGGGACGGATTTTATTGCGTCGGTATCAACAAGTTTGGCATGTATGATTTGAAAACATTAGTTTAGGGAAATCTTGGTACATGAAACCGACTTGGTCACGGAGTGTTAGACCCTAACTAGAATTGTGTGGTTTGTGCTCGGCTAAAGAGAGGCTTAAAGTGTCACCCCCGGAATGTAGTCTTGAACTACGCCACGGGCTGAGGTTGAGCGCTTCGAAAGAGTCAAGGTCGGGGTGGAGCTTGAAACATTCTAGGACGGGCCTCGACGAGTTTGGGTTATGGACTTGTGCGACTCGATAGTGAGCAATTCATAGGAGTAATGTGCATGTAGTGTGAGGTCTATCACGTAACAATTTTTTTATTTTTTGAAAAGAAATATAAAAACACATAATCATGCAAATTACAACTCCCGAATCACCCATGTGACCGGTAAATAAACACAAAATTAAGACAGTCCAAAGGTTCAATTCTGTTCTGATGCAGGCAACTGTGCCCACACCCCACTATTCTATTCAGTCCTTGAAACCAGTTCTTGTCCTGGAAATTAGCCCAGAAGCGCGCGCCTCGGGATGATGTTGTGGGAAGCGCGCGCCTGGCGCATTGTACATGGGAGGCGACCGCTTCTGGGCTGACCTGTCAAATTGTCATAAACTTATGGACTCAAGGGATTGCCCTGGTCAAAATCATAAGGTTTCGAACAGTTTCATCAGAATTAACCGTTACTAATGGAAGATTGACAAGAAAAGTTGTGTTTTGACTGATTTTTTTGCCAAAGTCGGTGAATGAAAATAATAAAAATGTGTTTTGACTGATTTCTAATAGTTTCATCAGAATTAACCGTTAAAAAACCATAAAAAAATGAACCGTGGAACCGAACCGGAACCGGACCGGAATCGAACCGGAACCGGATTGTTACAACCGGAACCGGAATCGGTGTAACCAAGGGCCGGTTAAGGTTCACATAAAAGCCGAACCGGAACCGGCGGTTCCGAACCGGAACCGTGTTTGGTCATCCCTATCTGGGACCTTATTGCATCATCAAAGAATCACCGAGACCTCATCATCAAAAACTTAGATGACACATCAGTCTCTCCCGACACAACTCCCGAGGACCTCACAGCAATGATAGGTCACATTCACTTCGGCAATGTCATCACTTTTGCCGACATGGACCTCCCGCCATTTGGGTCCGATCACAATGAAGCCATCTACCTCAAAGTAAAGGCTAGGGGGAGACCCATTTCAAGAGTATTAGTAGATGGTGGTTCCGCACTCAACTTAATGCCTAGCCGACTCATGGGCATACTGGGGCTCAAAAGCTCCAATTTACAACCTTGTACCCAAGTCATTAGAGGGTATGACAGCACTGCCCGTACTGTCACGACCCGAAAACTAGGCTCTATTTTATTGGTAATAAATAATTATTATTTATTTATTTGCTATATATTTATTTAAATTATTATTTATTTAAATATTTATGTGTGCATTTTATGTTTCATAATAATTATGCCTAGCATTTTATTTGGGTCATTTGTGCTAGTGTAGAAGTGTTGAGTCTTATTTGTTAGTGGGGAGTTTATTTGAAAGGGTAGTATTAGGGGGAGGGTCCTAAGTGTAACGTTTTGAAATCATTTCTCCCTATTCCCTCCCTACTCTCCTCCCTCACCTCCCTCACTCTTTCACTCTCTCTCCCAGCATATCTCTCTCTCCTTCCATAGAAAAGGTAAGTTTTTCTCTCTTCCTTCTCTCTTCATTTTCTTCATCTTCCTCTTGTTATTTCTCATTTCTTAAAACATGAATCATGTTTAGATCGTCGATAGGATCGTAGGAAGCCAAGAAATTTCGAGTTCTGTCACCTTTGAGAAAATCCGGGTAAGTTACTTTCCCCCCCATTGATGCTAAAAATGTTCATCCTATGCTTAGATGATACTATGATTTCCATTTATTGCTTCTTTAGTTGATTTTGTAATGATTTACATTTTTGTTCATTTTATGAAATTTTGGTATTTGAATCACCCTTGATTGAGGTTCCTTAGATGATGTTGTTGGAGTCCTTTTGGTTCAAAATGGTGTAGGTACTTTAGTTCACATTTTGGTAGTGTTAGAAATGGTGAAGATTGGGTTTGTTTTGGAGTTGGTTGTTAATGGTAGAAACCCAGATTTTTGGCCGGAATTTGCCTTTCCGGGCAAGGAGGCGCGCGCACCCTCCCATAGGAGGCGCGCGCACCCTTATGCCCCTCTTGAACAAAAAAACCTTCTGTTGGATGGAGGCGCGCGCACCCTCTCCTCCTCCAAACTTGATTTGCCTTCTGATCAAAGGAGGCGCGCGCACCCTCTCCCCTGGTGTGGAATTTATTCCCCTTTTTGCCCAATCTTTCGAGAGCCATATCTCCCTCATCCGGACTCCATTTTAGGTGTACAAATTATCGTTTTAAACGCTCCCCTTAAGCTCTTCGAGATGAGGTGGTTTATTCGGTTGGGATTCAGGTTTAGGTTGTGTTGAGTTTTCAGTAGGTGTTTTATAACACAAAATGTTTACGATCGGTCCGTTGTGATAAAGCTGGGATAATTGTTTGTGTGGGTTGTGGATAACTCTAGTGTTTAAAATGGTTCCTTTGTGAACAAATATGTGTGGAATTTGACCAAGTATCGTTTTGTATTTGTTTGGACATCTTTTGATGTGTTGTTGGATTGGTGCACCTTTTTGGTGACTTATTTGAAATGGTTCCCTACTTTGGAATCCTTAGTAGTTTATTTGAGCAAGTATTTTATTACTTAGCCCTTACTTGAAAGTCCAGCTGGTATTTTGTGTGTGTTTGGGCGATGCGAAACATTATGATGGCACAGCCAAGTCCATTGTGATGTTGACCATTGTTTTGCCCATTATTACCCTCCTCCAGATTGGCCTTGGATGTGAGATGAGCTAGCTCCTTTCTTGGGAACAGTCTAGCTATTATAAGGGGTTGCGACTTTGTGTCGTATACTCAGTTATCGTTGGTTATTGGTTCCGGTACCGGGTTTTCTCTTCAGCTCTTATGCTACTATCGTTGATTGGTTATCGGCTCTTTGATGCTGGTTATTGATGCTGCTCTTCGATGCGGCCCTATCGTCAGTGATCAGATTGTTATATCCTTTATTGGGGAAACCTTGTCTCAGTATCCTTCGTTACTTGTTTATTTCCGCTGCCATCTGTTAAATGATATTTGCTATGTGCTATGTGAGATATTATTATTGTTTATTGCATCATAGCATGTCATGTAGTTGCATTAGTAACTTACTGAGATTTTATCTCACCCCGTTTATTTCCATCTTTGTTTTTCCTTAACCCCCCCCCCCAAGGAGGAAAGGATTAGGATTTGCGGATCGAGGAGGACGTCGAGAGGATTGAGATTTTGGGGCAGTTTGTTATGGATCGGTTTACATTATTTAAATGTATAACCTTTTGGGGATAGTTTTACCATTATTGACGTCGTTAAGAATTGTATATTTTATTCATTTGGGTTTAAGCTGTGGAGCTTATGTTAGATGTACTTTGTTGATTTAAACTTGGATTTGTAAAACCTTTTGTTATCATCTTTTGGTTCAAAATGGAATTTTTAACTTCTATATTTTAGAGTTTTGGTTTTAAGTCGACGTCCAGCTCGCGTATTCCGGAACCGCGGGTTCGGGGTCGCGACAGTTGGTATCAGAGCTATGGTTTAGCTCTAAGTATAAGTATAGGTGGACTAGAATGACCTAGGAGGGTAGTTGTGTTCGGAGTGAGTAACGGTTGATGTTTTATGCAGGTAATTGTTCTCAATGGCTAGAAGAAGAACGGGTGAAGGTTATAGTGGGACTCCGAATCAGAATGATCTACGGGAAGAGAACCGTGCAATATTTCAGGGGATGTTGTAAGCGGCAATGAAAGCAATTCATGACCACGGAACGAGAGAGGAACATGTAGCACCTCCACGTTATGGATTGGAGCAGTTCTTAAAGTTGAAACCAAGTGAGTACGACGGTGAGCCTGATGTGAAGAAGGCCGAGCTATGGATAGAATCAATGGAGAAAATCTACGATGTCTTTGGTTGCACTGATAAGGATAGGGTTCGGTTTGCAGCCTATATGTTAGTCGGGCTGCGGAACATTGGTGGAAGGCACTGAGGGCCAGTTGGGATGCTACTCTTGTTCCTTATGCTTGGGAGTTATTTGTGAGAAAATTCAAGGAACACTTCATCCCTCTAGTGGATCAGAACCGGAAAGAGATCGAGTTCCTCAGCTTGGAGCAAGGCGTGTTGACAGTAGCGCAGTACTCGACTAAGTTCACAGAATTACCCAGGTTTGTGACTACCTTGTGCGGACCGAGGAGCAGAAAGCAATGAGGTTTATCAGGGGTTTGAAGACAGCTATTAGGACACAGTTGATAGCCCAGAGAATTCAACTTTTTCAGGATGCGGTGGACCGTGCCTATTTGATAGAGCAAGACATTGGGGAACATAAGAGGAAGACCGAGGTTGCAAATACGGGTAAACAAGTAAGCCATGCTAAATCTCAACCACAACACCGTTCAGATAACCGAGGTAATTTGGGAGCACCATCTCAGTTTAAGGAACAAACCGCGCTAGGGAATCCGGGTACTACTCCGGGGAAACAAGGGAAACAAGGTAGGTGGCTTTGCGCTTACTGTCAGAGGGAAGGCCATTTGGAGGATTAGTGTTGGAAGAAGCAGGGAAAATGTATCAATTGTGGTCAACTGGGTCACTTCATTAAAGATTGTCCGAGGTTTAAGGTTCAATCATCAGGAACAGGAACCAGTACTTCACCGGGTCAGAAAAGAGATGCTTCGGGGAACCCTAAGGTATAGGGTAGAGTAATTGCGATCAATCAGCACTCACCAGGTAACGGATAATTTCAGGAGGTATTATTTTGCGTCGTGAGAGCGAGCGCATGCATTTTAGGATCATCGCATTTATGTGTTTCTGTGCATTTAGTTGCATTTATTTCTTCTGAGTCTTTGACTTATGTGTAGTAGGTGTCTACTCCTATAGAGGAGTTTAGGATATCTGATGAAGTCTTATGTGCTTATGATGTGCTTAAGTATGGTTATGTCTCACCTGCTAAATTAGCCATGTTGCTATTACAAGATTTTGATGTTACTATTGCTTTAGTCTATTGTTGTAGGGGGATTGTTATATTCTCCATTCCTAATTTCTTAAAACTGTTTGAGACCGTTCCTTTGGGTAGAGTTATACCTATCTTTTCTTAATTGAAATCCGAGTATTTAGTTTCGGTCAATTTGTTGGGTGTATTTATCATTCGTAAGATTTTCATTTTCTTCCGAATAGTACCTAGTGTTCGAGGAGAAGCTTGGGGTTAAATTGCATTGTTGTGGTACAAGGTTGTAGTACTGATAATTAGATCAATATCTATATTGTAACGGTTGAGTTGTAAAAGTTGAGGATTCGACCGAGGGTTTCTTGTTAAGAGATTTTGTTTACTTTTAGTACATCTCCGTGAGTACATCGGGATTGATTAGTATGGAGGGATGCGTGAATTGTTATGGGTAATGAGTGTATGGTGGAATTTATAATCGATAATGGTGGTAAGCGTGTTAAGTTAGAAAGGGCTAATAAGTACATTTTGGGAGAGTAACAATTTCTCGATCTATGTTAAAGGCATTTTGAATTTTGGTTAGATAGTGGTTCTATGGTCCTAAATCTCTCCTTGGTGGCGTTTCGCGATTTGGACCAAGGGTATGTGAAGAAAGTTGAGTATCAATATTTGGGCATAATTAAAGAATATTGTGATTTGGTAATGGATCTATTGGAATGAGGCTAGCTAATTGGTTTATGATTTTGGTAGTACCATTGAGCTTAAGTATCATTAAGTTAATAAATGTATGCGTGAGAGACTAACTGGGGTTAGCTATTGAATTTAGGGTTCGTTGATTTCCTTTGGGTATATGAGCACGGATTATAACTTAAATGGGAGTTAGAGAAAATCTTTTGAAGATGAAATTGGATCGTTTTGCGGACTATTGAGTATATTGAATTGTTTAGGCTTCAAGACCGGATTAATGAAGGGATGAGAGTATAACATAAATTTAAGTGGACACTTTGTACGAGAAATTTTGGGTTTGTATGGTACTATTAATTTAAGGTGTTAACTCAAAGTGAGGACACTATAATGGTAATCCATAGAAATATAGCCATTTCGATGAATATTGTGGAAATAGAAATTTCTTTAGCCTTTTATATTTAAAAGCTAATTAGGCTCGGGATGGTGATGTTTTGAATTTCTGGGGAATACTACTAAGTATGCGATTTACAAAAAGAAACACCTTTGCAGTGTAATTAAGGTTATGAATAAGGTGAGCTTGGGATATCTCGAGAGTTATGTTTGGGAGCAATTGGGATTCTCCAATTTTGATTATAGATTCTAATTAGTAGTGAAGGTTATGATTGAAGGAAGTTATGTGCGAGAGGTCGTGGTATTGTGAACATTATTTAGGGTTACTACGTGGTGGTTTAGAATGGATGATTGAGGAATTTGGGAAATGACGGAACTATCGTATTAATGGCTACTTGATCATTCGGGTAAGTCTCGTTAAAATTCGGGTCGAATTTTCTTTAAGGGGGAGTGAATGTCAAGACCCGAAAACTAGGCTCTATTTTATTGGTAATAAATAATTATTATTATTTATTTGCTATTTATTTATTTAAATTATTATTTATTTAAATATTTATGTGTGCATTTTATGTTTCATAATAATTATGCCTAGCATTTTATTTGGGTCATTTGTGCTAGTGTAGAAGTGTTGAGTCTTATTTGTGTGGGGAGTTTATTTGAAAGGGTAGTATTAGGGGGAGGGGCCTAAGTGTAACATTTTGAAATCATTTCTCCCTATTCCCTCCCTACTCTCCTCCCTCACCTCCCTCACTCTTTCACTCTCTCTCCCAGCATATCTCTCTCTCCTTCCATAGAAAAGGTAAGTTTTTCTCTCTTCCTTCTCTCTTCATTTTCTTCATCTTCCTCTTGTTATTTCTCATTTCTTAAAACATGAATCATGTTTAGATCGTCGATAGGATCGTAGGAAGCCAAGAAATTTCGAGTTCCGTCACCTTTGAGAAAATCCGGGTAAGTTACTTTTCCCCCTATTGATGCTAAAAATGTTCATCCTATGCTTAGATGATATTATGATTTCCATTTATTGCTTCTTTAGTTGATTTTGTGATGATTTACATTTTTGTTCATTTTGTGAAATTTTGGTATTTGAATCACCCTTGATTGAGGTTCCTTAGATGATGTTGTTGGAGTCCTTTTGGTTCAAAATGGTGTAGGTACTTTAGTTCACATTTTGGTAGTGTTAGAAATGGTGAAGATTGGGTTTGTTTTGGAGTTGGGTTGTTAATGGTAGAAACCCAGATTTTTGGCCGGAATTTGCCTTTCCGGGCAAGGAGGCGCGCGCACCCTCCCATAGGAGGCGCGCGCACTCTTATGCCCCTCTTGAACAAAAAAACATTATGTTGGATGGAGGCGCGCGCACCCTCCCTTAGGAGGCGCGCGCACCCTCTCCTCCTCCAAACTTGATTTGCCTTCTGATCAAAGGAGCCGCGCGCACCCTCCCATAGGAGGCGCGCGCACCCTCTCCCTTGGTGTGGAATTTATTCCCCTTTTTGTCCAATCTTTCGAGAGCCATATCTCCCTCATCCGGACTCCATTTTAGGTGTACAAATTATCGTTTTAACGCTCCCTTGAGCTCTTCGAGATGAGGTGGTTTATTCGGTTGGGATTCAGGTTTAGGTTGTGTTGAGTTTTCAGTAGGTGTTTTATAACACAAAACGTTTACGATTGGTCCGTTGTGATAAAGCTGGGATAATTGTTTGTGTGGGTTGTGGATAACTCTAGTGTTTAAAATGGTTCCTTTGTGAACAAATATGTCTGGAATTTGACCAAGTATCGTTTTGTATTTGTTTGGACATCTTTTGATGTGTTGTTGGATTGGTGCACCTTTTTGGTGACTTATTTGAAATGGTTCCCTACTTTGGAATCCTTAGTTGTTTATTTGAGCTAGTATTTTATTACTTATCCCTTACTTGAAAGTCCAGCTGGTATTTTGTGTGTGTTTGGGCGATGCGAAACATTATGATGGCACAGCCAAGTCCATTGTGATGTTGACCATTGTTTTGCCCCATTATTACCCTCCTCCATATTGGCCTTGGATGTGAGATGAGCTAGCTCCTTTCTTGGGAACAGTCTAGCTATTATAAGGGGTTGTGACTTTGTGTCGTATACTCAGTTATCGTTGGTTATTGGTTCCGGTACCGGGTTTTCTCTTCAGCTCTTATGCTGCTATCGTTGATTGGTTATCGGCTCTTTGATGCTGCTTATTGATGCTGCTCTTCGATGCGGCCCTATCGTCAGTGATCAGATTGTTATATCCTTTATTGGGGAAACCTTGGCTCAGTATCCTTTGTTACTTGTTTATTTCCGCTGCCATCTGTTAAATGATATTTGCTATGTGCTATGTGAGATATTATTATTGTTTATTGCATCATAGCATGTCATGTAGTTGCATTAGTAACTTACTGAGATTTTATCTCACCGTTTATTTCCATCTTTGTTTTTCCTTAACCCCCCCCCCCAAGGAGGAAAGGATTAGGATTTGCGGATCAAGGAGGACGTCGAGAGGATTGAGATTTTGGGGCAGGTTGTTATGGATCGGTTTACATTATTTAAATGTATAACCTTTTGGGATAGTTTTACCATTATTGACGTTGTTAAGAATTGTATATTTTATTCATTTGGGTTAAGCTGTGGAGCTTATGTTAGATGTACTTTGTTGATTTAAACTTGGATTTGTAAAACCTTGTGTTATCATCTTTTGGTTCAAAATGGAATTTTTAACTTCTATATTTTAGAGTTTTGGTTTTAAGTCGACGTCCAGCCCGAGTATTCCGGAACCGCGGCTTCGGGGTCGCGACACGTACAGTTATGGGGATGCTAGAAGTTGATATCGAATTTGGAAGCATGATCATGTCTGTCCCATTTCAAGTACTTGATGTCCCGTCTTCGTTCAACTTACTTTTGGACCGACCATGGATCCACAGTTCCAATGCTGTCCCTTCCACTCTCCATCAGTGTGTCAAGATCAGAAATGGGCACGAGATAGTCACTGTCATGGCCGAGAATGTCACCATCCACAGAAATGGGAGACAACCCGTCCACCAAGTTCAACACGGGATAGAAGATTCCACTCTCTCCGGCATCATCGCCATTGACAAAGAAAGGGGAAACGGACAATGGACCCTTGGTAATCCTAAAATCCTCCGCATGATGAGGAACATGAATCACTTTCCGGTCTAGGCCTAGGAAGCATCAACAAGGAACATTCACCCGTAGAGGTTCCTTTTGTCAAAAACAAGTTTGGTTTGGGATACGAGCCTACCGAAGATGACTTAAAATATGAACAAGCGGCAAGAATCAAAAGACCCGAGCTCGCAAATAAGGTCGACAATATGAAATCAATCCCCACTTAGGGCCTTACCACAACACACTGAACGGTTATTTTGTTCGCCAAGGGGAAGATGTTCCGTACATGATCTTTCCCGAGTCATGGGTTAACAACAAGGGCATCAGAAAGCCCGGTCTCGAGATCTTCACTGATTGTGAAATTCTGACACAAGAAAGGGAGCCTATTCCAATGTCACCCCGAGAGTGGTGGGGCAAAAAAGTGACTATAGAGTCTGAAGTAAAGATTACCGTGGGGAAGGACTGACCGATCTAGCCTCCATGTTCGAAGAATTTGCCATCATGGATGATTGTCAAGTCAACGCCATCTCCGACAACACAGAAATGGAGAGTCCATCTATCAGCGAGATCCAGCCAAGCTCCGAGCCAATCAACAATTGGTATTCTACGAAGGGGCCCATGGTATCCGAGGAATTTTTAGTCCGAGAAATGGGTTGCATACCCCGCATAGCAACAAAGTAAGAGTGGCTCACACTTGCTTTCGAGTCCTAGAGTGTTTCTAATACCCTCACCCAAGAGGATATGGAGGCCATAGCCGAGCGTGTGTTTCCTTTCTTTGCTAATGAAAAATTTGATATTTCTGAGTACCCCGAGATTGCAAACATCATAAATGATGAATTAACTAATAACGAACTTAATGAACAAGTTAATAAGGATTCAAATTATGATGAATTAGACCACGAAAACATAACATACCTAAATGAAATAGCTCAACAGGTTCGTTGTCGTGGTGAAAATGGTCCAGGGGCTGATGTGGAATTGCATGTTGTTAATCTGGGTACCGACGAAGAGCCGAAAGAAACGAAGATAGGCAGCTTCTTCAAGGGAGAAGACAGAGACAGATTGACTACACTGCTCAAAGAATTTGTGGATGTATTCGCATGGTCGTACAAAGACATGCCGAGTTTGGACAGAAAGGTCATAGAGCACAGAATTCCGATCAGAGAGGACGCAAGCCAGTAAAACAGAAGCTCATAAAGATCAAACTAGAATGGTCCCTACAAGTCAAAGAAGAGATTGAGAAGCTCCTCAGTGTGGGTTTCATCAAAGTCATTGAGTATCCGACTTGGCTAGCCAACATTGTGACAGTCAGAAAGGCAAACGGCAAGGTTCGAGTTTGTGTGGACTTCCGGGATTTGAACAAAGCTTCCTCGAAAGATGATTTTCCACTACCAAACATCGACATGCTCGTCGATCCGACTGCCAACTATGAAGTCCGCTCATTTGTGGACGATTTTGCCGGTTACAATCAGATTCTCATGTCCAAAGAGGACCAACACAAGACAGCTTTCACAACACCGTAGGGCACTTTCTGCTACACAGTCATGCCGTTCGGGTTAAGGAACGCTGGGGCTACCTACCAAAGGGCTGTTACGGATCTATTCCATGACATGATTCATAAAGATTGAGGTCTATGTAGACGACATGATCATCCATTCAAAGGGAACCAATGGTCAACATTTGATCGATCTTCGCAAGTTCTTTGAACAACTCGACAACACAACATGAGACTCATCCCGTAAAGTGCACTTTTGGGGTCATCAGAGGAAAAGTTCTCGGTTACATGGTCACTGAGAGGGGAATTGAAGCCGATCCCTCCAAGATCAAGGCAATCATTGACATGCCTCCTCCAAAGACGCAGAAAGAAATCAAGGGTTTCATAGGCAGACTTCAATACATCAGTCGGTTTGTGCACCAACTCACTTCTATGTGTGAGCCGATCTTCAAGCTACTCAAGAAGAATGTGGCTCTAGAATGGACCGATGCTTGCCAAGAAGCCTTCGACCAAGTGAAGCATACTTGACATGCCCTCCAGTTTTGGTTCCACCGTACAAGGAATAGCCCCTCTTACTTTATTTCACTGTCAATGATGAAGCCCTAGGGGCTATGTTAGCACAAGAACAACGAGACTCCACAAAAGAGAATGTTATCTACTTTGTTAGCCGCCGGTTTTCAGGGAGCTGAGAAGACTACTCTGTCTTAGAGAAGTCTTGTGCGGCATTGGTTTGGGTTACTCAAAAGCTCAAGCATTACATGGAGGCCTTCCAATCAAGTTGGTAGCAAAAGTGGACCCGCTCCGCTACATCTTTGAGAAGCCCTTCATGTCAACAAGAATAGCCAAATGGTACTTCATGCTCGCCGGCTACGATATCACTTACGTCACACTCAAATCCATCAGGGGGAAAGTGTTCAGTGATCAGCTTGCTGAATTTCCGTGTGAGGAGTGAAGGGGAAGATGTACAGTTCCCGATGAGCATTTAATTTGCGCTACAACAGAGGAAAATAAGTGGCAACTTTTTTTCGATGGCGCGGCCAATAAGCAGGTATAAGGCATAGGATGTTACTTGTCGATCCAAAGACATCTATACTCCAATTGCTATCCACCTCGAATTTGAGGCCACCAACAACATCGCCGAGTACGAAGCATGCATAGTAGGGCTCGAAGCAGCCCTCGAGAGGAATATCACGACCTTAGAGGTATTTGGTGATTCCTTACTCATCATCAATCAGACATCTGGAAAATGGAAGATTCAAGACTCAACTCTACAATGGTATGGTCAACATCTCGAGGAGTTGGTTGAACAGTTTCAAGAAATCACCTTCAACTACCTGCCAAGGAACAAGAACCATTTCGCTGATGCAATAGCCACCATTGCTTCACTGTTCAAAATGCCCAAGGGAAAAATGGTGAAGCCCTTTAAAATTTCTCGAAGGAATAATCCGCATACTGCATGAGTATCGAGATCAACGAGGTCCAGGCAAACCACCCGTGGTATTCAGATATCATGAATTTTCTTGAGAATGACACTTATCCCGAGAATAGCAATAAGAAGTCTCAGATGGTGTTGCAAAGGCTAGCCTCTCGATATTTACTAATTGGAGACCGAGTCTACAATATCATACATACATCTCATTTAGTTGTGTCATTTGAATCCTTAGACATGAAGTTATTATGGTCTTCTACTTGATGAACATTATGTTGACATATTCAAACACTACCTTTAACCGGGTAGTTATAAAGGGTATGATTGGCATACTCGGATTCATGTAAGAAGAATAATAAGCAAATGGATTTGTCCCTCTACGGAGAGATGTCAAGCTTGGGCCTCTCGTAGGAATGATGTTGATGAAAATGTTCGGCCGGACTCAAATGAATTGATTGGATCAATGTTGTTTGGATTATCAACATATTCGGAATCGAGAAAGTATTGAACAAATACAAGTTGACTCGTTGACCATGACTTGTGTTCAATGACATCGCGGACAAAAGGATTGTGACATATTCTAAAGGAATGCGAACTTGTATCTAGTTATACTATTTCAGTAGGAATGACGGTTTGCTAGAACCTAATCATATCTTATGGTTTCATGTTTAAACCCATTGCCAACTTAGTATAATCCTAGAGGGTCACACACAATAGAACGAATCCAAAAAGGGACTATATGGAATATTGGATCGAAGGACCATTGAGGGATTTAAAGAATTAGAAGAAGAAAGCAGGAAATAGAGGAGGTCCGGCGGACCAGTGGAAGGACCCGGGCGGACCTGGCATGGTCCGGTCGGACCACTTGCCATACCCGGCCGGACCAGTCGGTTTCGGGAGAAAACTTCCTTAATCCGTTTTCTTGCGGGTTTAGACATAAGTTACCTATTTGGAATAGGTCTAACTTGTATATAAACAGCCCTAATTCGTCCCTAATCAGTCCATGTGTTTTTTCAAGCCTCCAAAGAGTTTTTGGAGTTATTTCTTGTTCTAAAAAAATCCCTAGATTGAAGAACAAGATTAAACACAATTATATTCCATATAGTCAAAATACAATGAGAAAACGTGTCCTCAATTTTGGTCTAGCAACCAAGATCAAGAAGTTCCTTGATATTCGTTCGTGGTGTGGATACCGCTAGAGGGTGAAACTCATCATCTCAAAGTTCGTGTTTAAGCTTTGTGTTCGTGATCAAGTTTCTAAATCTCCACCAAGATCAAAGGTTGAAATTCAAAGGCATCAAGGGTTAGTATTCTAGTATTCATATTGTATGTATTTGATATAATCATATGAACGGATCTATGGCTTTGGGTTTCTATTAAAATTTCAAATGCTATTTTCCGCTGCGCATGTTACTCCGAAACCCAACAGTGGTATCAGAGCCCCGTTCGTGTTGATTACTTCAATACTAGATCATGTTGTGCGTATATAAATTGCTTGTTTATGTGCCTAGCATGATATGAATATTGGATTATGATGTTTATGTGTTATTGATTTTATGTGGTTTATTCTTAATAAACTTTAATCGCACTATTCAATCGCAATAAAAAATTATGTTGGATTTAAAATTTTTGGGTTATCAATTTCTGATTGGATCAAAGTTTTGATAATCGGGGAAAAACAATTTTGAAACAAATTGAACTTTAAATTTTTTTGGGTTTTCTGGCGAAGGTCCGACCGGACCAAAGGAAGGACCCGGCCGGACCATCTGGTCTGGGTCGGGGTTCTGTCTTTGGTTTTGGTCAGATTCAAATCTGAATTTTTCGAGGGGTCCGACCGGACCAGTGACAAGACCCGGCCGAACCTGCTGGTCTGGAGCGGGTTTTGGGCAGTTGGTTTGGGTGAGGATCTTGGGGTTTGAATTTCTATTTGTTTTGATCTTATGATTCTGAGATTGGATCAGAGTTTGGATGGCTAATCTACGTTCATCGAGATTGTGTTTCCCAAACTTGATCGCATTCAAAGTTTCAAAGATAAAACGAAGTTAGAATTATGAAGAGTTCATAATTGCTATAATTGAGAAACAAAGTTCTTGATTCAAAGATTGGAGATCCATGTGGAATTGTGGATGCAATTGGCCTACGTTCATCGAGACCATCTATTGCTTAGTTTCGGCCACATGGACTACTTTCTGGTTTCTTGAATTAGTGCGGAATTGTGGATGTCTTATGGCTTAGTTTCAGCCGCACTTCTTGTTGTCTTGATTGGAGATAATAACCAAAGTTAAAATAGTTTCATCCTCATAATTATAGAGAAACTAATGACACATAAATATTATGCTTAAATTAATGATTATTAATTTAGTAACTAAACTTGATGCATAATATGTTTATATTATGTGCTCATAAATGTGTTGTATGCTATATGTATTGACCTTCATAAAAGTTTTAAATCCTTTTTGACATGCCATGATTAAAACACTTGTAAGTACATAGGTGAAATTCATGTGGGCTCGCCTCCGCGAGGTGCGTTAATTTTATGCATATATGAGCAAGCTGAGGTTCATTAATTTAATGTGGGTTCGCCTCCGCGAGGTGCATTAAATTGAATGGTTCCTATACGTTTAAAATGGTTGGACTTAATTAGGCGTCAAAACAGTTTGGGCCTAGGCAAAGATGAGATTTAACATGCTTTTGAAATTGGATTTCTTAAAGGATCTCAGAAAATAATCTAAGAGTCATATGGGATATGATTGACATGATTATCTACCTAATTAATTTAGTTTTGAGCGGTCCTCCTCCGTGGACTCAAAGTTAAATTAAATTTGGATCTTAGCCCATTTAAATTATATTATACATTGAATGTATAAGAAGGTTATATAATTTAGTGGGAGTATTTTTTAGAAAAATACATTGTTAATTTATTTAATGAAACTGGTACTTATTAAATTGAATAATTTTGCATAATTGTAGATAATGACTACCAACACTCAATCATTTCGTTACGATCGATCCTTGAGAAGGATAAGCTTCAAGAAAATGGTACTAACTTTATGGATTGGATCCGTAGCCTTAGAATAGTTCTAAGGCAAGAAGATAAGTTGTACATTCTCGATGGGCCTCTTCCCGATGAACCAGAAGCCACTGCCCCTAGGGCAGAAAGAGACAGTTACAAGAAACATCGTAATGATTCCAGAGATGTAAGTGTCTCATGCTTGCTACTATGTGCTCAAAACTCCAACAAAGTTTGGAACATTTGGAAGCCTATCAGATAGGCGTGGAGTTAAGAGCCATGTTTCAAGAGCAAGCTAGCCAAGAGAGGTACAAGACCATTATTGCCTTCACTTCTTGCAAAATGAGTGAAGGGCAACAAGTGATTCCTCACATGCTTAAATGAAAGGTTATGTAGAGAATCTTAAGAAACTTGGCTATCCAATCCCATTGGATCTAGCCACGAATTCATTCTTAATTCATTGCCTAAAAGTTATAATTAGTTTGTGATGAATTATAACATGCATGGAATGGATAAGAATCTCTCCGAATTGCATGGTATGCTTAAAACTGTAGAGATGAAGATTGTGGAGAAGGGTTCTCCTGTGCTCTTGGTTCATGATGGGAAGAAGGCTAGTGCCAAAGGAAAGGGTAAGAAAGTTGTCAAACCCAAGATAAGCAAGGCAAAGGTTGCCAAAGCTTCTGAGGCAAAACCCGATTCACAAAGGGATGCAATCTGTTTCCATTGTCAAGAAATTGGTCATTGAAAACGTAATTGCAAGGCTTTTAAGGAAGAGCAAAAGAAGAAGAGCAGTGGGACTGCGTCGACTTTAGGTATCTATATGATAGATATTCTCCTTTCTACCACTGATTCTTGGGTATTGGATACCGGGTGGTTCTCATATTTGTTTAATGTGCAGGGACTAAAGAATAGGAGACGGCTTAAAAGGGTGAAGTGGACCTACGAGTGGGAAATAGAGCAAGAGTTGCTGCATTAGCCGTAGGAACTTATGAAGTCACTTTACCTTCCGGTTTAATATTGTTTTGAACAATTGATATTATGTACCGGATTTAAGTAGAAATATTATTTCAATTTCTTGTTTGGATAATGAAGGTTTTAAGTTTCTTATTGAAAATAAAAAAAATTCTATTTATTTAAATGATGTGCTTTATGGTATTGAAAATTCATTAATGGCCTTTATGTCTTGGATGTCACAATGATGAAAATGTCTATCATAAATAAGAAATCTAAACCTAATGATGTAAATCATACTTATTTGTGGCATTGCCGTCTTGGTCATATTAATGAGAAGCGTATCTCAAAACTCCATGGGGACGGACTTTTAGGTTCATATGACCATGATTCATTGATACTTGTGAGTCGTGTTCTTGGAAAAATGACTAAGACACTTTTTACCAAGCTAGGTGAAAGGGCAAGTGACTTATTGGGGTTGATACATTCCGATGTATGCGGACCATTAAGTAGCAATGCTAGGGGAGGATTTCGATACTCATAACATTCACCGATGATTATAGTAGATTTGGGTATGTTTACCTAATGAAAACATAAAAGTGAAGCATTTGAAATATTTAGAATATTTCAAAATGAAGTAGAAAAACAACTGGCAAAAGTATTAAATCACTTCGATCAGATCGAGGTGGAGAATACTTGAG
>JAOWBW010003586.1:0-24722 GCA_026119855.1 Campanula takesimana | reverse complement strand
TCAAAGATGGCACTTATCCCGAGAATATCAATAAGAAGTCTCAAGCAGCTCTGCAAAGGTTAGCCTCTCGGTACGTACTGATGGGGACCGAGTCTATAAAAGGCACCACGACGGGATCAATCTCTTATGCGCCAATGAGACCGAAGCTCAAGAGATAATGTGTGAAGTGCAGAAGGAGAATGTGGACCCCACATGAATGGGTTTATGCTAGTCAAGAAGATTATTCGCATTGGTACTATTGGAGCACTATGGAACGAGACTGTATCGAGAAAGTCAAAAAGGCGCCGCCAAGTGCCAATTCCACGCTAATCTGCAACATGCTCCACCCTCACAACTTTACAACATGGTCACACCCTGGCCTTTCTCTTGTTTGGGGGATAGACATCATCGGTAAATTCATCCTGCCGGGAGCAATGGGCAGTCATTCGTCCTAGTGGCAGTCGACTACTTCACAAAGGGGGTCGAAGCACAAGCCTATCGAAACCTCAACGCCAAGAAAGTGGCCGAAATTGTAAAGATTAATATCATGTGCCGATACGGCGTGCCTCATGAAATCATTTCGACAACGGCTCTCACTTTGAGAAGGAAATGGATGCACTTTTGGTAGAATACAAGATCACCAAGCAAAAGTCATCTCCTTACCGGCCCAAGCAAATGGTGCAGTCGAAGCAGCAAATAAGACCATCGAGACCATCGTCAAGAAATGGCTCAACAGGAAGGGATTGGCCTGAGAAGCTACCATTAGCATTGTAGGGTACGCACATCAATACGATCCGCAACAGGAGAAACTCCTTATGCATTGTCTATGGTTCTGAAGCCGTACTCCCTATCAAACTTGAAGTCCCATCTCTACGGGTCCTCCTCGTCGGAATCAAGTCAACGAGGTCAACTGGATGCAAAGTCGATACGAACAGCTAGCCTTACTCGACGAGAAAAGGTTAAGAGCACTCGAACGCACGAGGGCATATCAACAAAGGATGGCAAGAGCTTTCAAACAAAAAAGTGAAGCCTCGAAACATCAATGTGGGAGATTTGGTCTTAAGACAACATCCTCCTAATGCATGAATCCCTGGGGAAATGGGACCCCGATGGATCGGTCCGTACGTGTGTCAAAAGATACTAAGCGGTGGTGCAGTCCGGCTCGTGATTTAGATGGTGACCAGCTGCCAAAGGAGGTCAACCTCGACAAGTCAAGAGGTTCTACGCTTAATAAACAAAAACCATTAAAAAAAAAAAATCGCTCGCTAGGTTGAAAACCCACAAGGGCGGCCCCAAGGCAAAAATTAGAGCACGTGCAAAAAGAAGCCGCTAGATTGAAAACCCGCAAGGGCGGTCTAGGCAAAAAACAGGGTGCACACAAAAAAATAAATAAAATAAAAATGGTCTTTGTTATTTTGAACTACGAAGACCTGAGCCTCCCAACTGGAGGAACGTAGGCAACCTTCGGGTGCGGTCTAAAACATATCAAAAATAACCAATTCACTTCAAATAACAAAATGCAATTTCTATTCATCAATGAATTATTCAAACCATCACAATAAATGTGCGACCGCATAGTGTATTCTGGGCGGCCGCACAGTACTGTCGGCTGGCACTTTCCTAATTCGATTTGGAATGTCTTTTGACACAAGATTCCTATTTGGAATAGGTCTTGCTTGTGTATAAAAGGATGAGTTCGGACAAAACTTCGGTGATAGCCTTTTGTGAGTCTCCAAAGAGTTTGAGAGAGGTTTTACTTTGTTCTAAGACATCCTTGGTCAAAGAACAAAATAATACACAAGAGAGAAAATTCCATATAGTTCAAATTCATTGTGAAAACGTGTTTCACAATTTGGTCTAGCAACCAAGATCAAAGAAGTTCCTTTGATATTCGTTCGAAGTGTGGATACCGCTAGAGTGTGAAAATCATCATCTTCAAAGTTCGTGTTCAAGCTTTGTGATCGTGATCAAGTCTTCAAATCTCCACCAAAGACCAAGAGAAAATTTAATAGCCATCAAGGGTTAGTCTTATCCTATATTCATGTTATTGTATTTGATTTAATCATATGAACGGATCTATGGGCTTTGGGTTTCAAAATTTTAAATGCTAAATTCCGCTGCGCATGTTACTACGAAACCCAACAGTGGTATCAGAGCCCCATTCATGTTGATTATTTCAATACCTAGATCATGTTATGTGTATGTAAATTGTTTATGTGCCTTGCATGATGTGAATATTGGAATATATGACGTTTATGTGTTATGTGATTTTATGTGGTTTATTGTTTTGCAACTTTAATCGCACGATTCAATCGCAATAAATAAATTATGATGGATTCAGAATTGTTGATTATTAATTTTTGATTGGATCAAAGTTTTAATAATCGGGGAAAAATGATTTTGAGACAAAATTTTCGAACTTGAAAATTCTGCACCTTTTGATGGCCATGGGCGACCGTACAGAAGATTCTGGGCGGCCACACATTTTTTGGGCGACCGCACAGATCTTTTTGGGCGGCCGCATAAAGGGATCAGAAGGTCTGATTTTGGTCAAAAACAGAATCTGGAATTTTTCGAAAAATTCAACAAAACCAGTAACAGAACCAGTCCAGACTTGCTGATCTGGAATGGGTTTTGGGTAGTTGGTTTGTGTGTGGATTTAGGGGTTTGATTTTCCTATTTTTTTTAGTCTTGTGATTCTAAGATTGGTTCAAGGTTTGGATGGCTAATCTGCGTTCATCGAGATTGTGTTTCCCAAACTTGATCGCAATCAAAGTTTCAAAGATAAAACGAAGTTAGAATTATGAAGAGTTCATAATTGCTAAAATTGAGAAGCAAAGTTCTTGATTCAATGATTGGAGATCCACGTGGAATTGTGAATGCAATTGGCCTACGTTCATCGAGACCATCTATTGCTTAGTTTCGGCCACATGGACTACTTTCTTGGTTTTTTGAATTAGTGCGGGATTGTGGTTGCCTAATGGCTTAGTTCGACCGCACTTCTTGTTGTCTTGATTTGGAGATAATAACCAAAGTTGAAATAGTCTCATCCTCATAATTATAGAGTAACCAATGACACATAAATATCATGCTTAAATTAATGGAGATTAATTTAGTGGCTAAACTTGATGTGTAACATGTTTATATTATGTGCTCATAAATGTGTTATATGCTATATGTGATGAACCTTCAATAAAGTTTTAAGTCCTTCTTTGCCATGCCATGATTAAAACACTTGTTTATGCATGGGTAATCTTAATGTGGGTTCGCCTCCGCGAGGTGCATTAATCTTATTCATGTATGAGCAAGATGAGGTTCATTAATTTAATGTGGGCTTGCCTCCGCAAGGTGCATTAAATTGAATGGTTCCTATGCGTTTAAAATGGTTGGACTTAATTAGGCGTCAAAACAGTTTTGGGCCTAGGCAAAAGATGAGATTAAACATGCTTTTTGAAATTGGATTTCTCAAAGAATCTCATAAAAGAATCTAAGAATCATATGGGATATGATTGACATGATTGTCTACCTAATTAATTTAGTTTTGAGCGGTCCGCCTCCGTGGACTCAAAAGTTAAATTAAAGTTGGATCTTAGCCCAATTAAATTATATTATGCATTGGATGTATATGAAGGTTATATAATTTAATGGGAGTATTTTCATTTAAAAAAAATACATTATTTATTTCTTTAATGAAAAATCGGTACTTATTAAATTTTGGAAATTTTGCATATTTGTAGATAATGACTAATAACACTCAATCAATGTCGCTGCGATCGATCCTTGAGAAGGATAAGCTCGAAGAGAATGGTACCAACTTTATGGATTGGATCCGTAGCATAAGAATTGTTCTTAGGCAAGAAGATAAGTTGTACATTCTCGATGGGCCTCTCCCCGCTGAACCACCGCCTACTGCCCCTAGGGTAGAAAGAGACAATTACAAGAAACATCGTAATGATTCTAGAGATGTAAGTTGTCTCATGCTTGCTGCTATGTGTTCAAAAGTCCAACAAAGTTTGGAACATTTGGAAGCCTATGAGATAGGCGTGGAGTTGAGAACCATGTTTCAAGAGCAAGCTAGGCAAGAGAGGTACAAGACCATTGTTGCATTCACTACTTGTAAAATGAATGAAGGGCAACAAGTGAGTCCTCACTTTCTTAAAATGAAAGGTTATGTAGAGCACCTTGAGAAACTTGGCTATCCAATCCCATTGGAGCTAGCCACGGATCTCATTCTTAATTCATTGCCTAAAAGTTATAATCAGTTTGTAATGAATTATAACATGCATGGAATGGATAAGAATCTCTCTGAGTTGCATGGGATGCTCAAAACTGCAGAGATGAAAATTGTGGAGAAAGGTTCTCCCGTGCTCTTGGTTCATGATGGGAAGAAGGCTAATGCCAAAGGAAAGGGTAAGAAAGTTATCAAACCCAAAATAAGCAAGGCAAAGGTTGCCAAGGCTTCTGAGGCAAAACCCGATTCACAAAGGATGCAATCTGTTTCCATTGTCAAGAAATTGGTCATTGGAAACGTAATTGCAAGGCTTTCTTGGAAGAGCAAAAGAAGAAGAAGAGCAGCAAGGCTGCGTCGACTTCAGGTATCTATATGATAGATATTCTCCTTTCTACCACTGATTCTTGGGTATTGGATACCGGATGTGGTTCTCACATTTGTCTAAATGTGCAGGGACTAAAGAATAGGAGACTGCTTAAAGAAGGTGAAGTAGATCTACGTGTGGGGAATGGAGCAAGAGTTGCTGCATTAGCCGTAGGGACTTATGAAGTCACTTTACCTTCCGGATTAATTCTTGTTTTGAACAATTGTTATTATGTTCCGGATTTAAGCAGAAATATTATTTCAATTTCTTGTTTGGATAATGAAGGTTTTAAGTTTCTTATTGAGAATAAGAAATTTTCTATTTATTTAAATGATGTGCTTTATGGTATTGCTAATTCATTTAATGGCCTTTATATCTTGGATGTCAAGAATGAAAATAATGACAATGTCTATCATGTAAATAAGAAATCTAAACCTAATGATGTAAATCATACCTATTTATGGCATTGCCGTCTTGGTCATATTAATGAGAAGCGTATCTCAAAACTCCATGGGGACGGACTTTTAGGTTCATGTGACCTCGAGTCATATGATACTTGTGAGTCGTGTCTTCTTGGAAAAATGACTAAGACACCTTTTACCAAGTTGGGTGAAAGGGCAAGCGACTTATTGGGGTTGATACATTCCGATGTATGCGGACCATTAAGTAGCAATGCTAGGGGAGGATTTCAATACTTCATAACCTTCACTGATGATTATAGTAGATTTGGGTATGTTTACCTAATGAAACATAAAAGTGAAGCATTTGAGATATTTAGAATATTTCAAAATGAAGTAGAAAAACAACTTGGCAAAAGTATAAAAGCACTTCGATCAGATCGAGGTGGAGAATACTTAAGTCAAGAATTTGATGATCATCTAAAGAATTGTGGAATAGTTTCACAATTGACTCCACCTGGAACACCACAATGGAATGGTGTATCCGAGAGGAGGAATCGGACTTTGTTAGACATGGTTCGATCAATGATGAGTCAAGTTGATCTTCCAATATCCTTTTGGGGTTACGCCTAGAAACCGCTGCTTTCACACTAAATCGTGTTCCAACTAAATCGGTTCAAAAGACTCCATATGAGATGTGGAGCGGGAAAGAAGCCTTGTCTATCTTTCATGAAGATTTGGGGTTGTGAAGCTTTTGTCAAAAGACTTGTCTCAGACAAACTTGCACACAAATCTGATAAATGTATTTTCGTGGGATATCCTAAGGAAACTAGAGGATATTACTTTTACAACCGTGAGGACAACAAAGTGTTTGTTGCCCGAACTAGTGTATTTCTAGAGAAAGAGTTTCTCTCCAAAGAAATCAGTGGGAGTAAAATAAATCTTGAAGAAATTCGAGACCCAGAAAATAACATTGAACCAATAGTGGAACAAGAACAAGAACCACAAGGAGTTGTGGAACCTGTTCAAAATACACAAGCAACTCGCAGATCTAGTAGGTTACGATCCGAGCCCGAGAGATATGGATTTCTCATAACGGATAGTAATGAGGTAGAAATCATTGAGAATGATGAACCGTCAACCTACCAAGAGGCGATGTCTTCTCCTGATTCGGACAAGTGGCTTGGAGCCATGGAATCCAAATTGCAATCCATGCAAGACAATCAAGTTTGGAATTTGATTGATGCACCCGAAGGTGTAAAAACCATAGGATGCAAATGGGTCTTCAAGAAGAAGACTGACATGGATGGGAAGGTGCATACTTACAAAGCTAGACTTGTAGCGAAAGGTTATAGGCAAGTTCATGGTATTGACTATGATGAGACCTTTTCACCCGTAGCAATGATCAAGTCTATAAGAATTTTGCTTGCCATTGCCGCATATCATGACTATGAAATATGGCAAATGGACGTCAAAACCGCTTTCCTGAATGGAAAACTCCAAGAGGATGTGTATATGACACAACCAGAAGGTTTTGAACAAGATTCTAAGGTATGCAAATTGCAAAGATCCATCTATGGACTGAAGCAAGCTTCTAGGAGTTGGAATCTCCGTTTTGATGAATCGATCAAAGAGTTTGGTTTCATCAAGAACGAAGATGAGCCTTGTGTATACAAGAAGATTAGTGGGAGCATAGTGCTATTCCTTATTTTATATGTGGATGACATATTGCTCATTGGAAACGACATTCCTACACTTCAATCTGTGAAGACTTGGTTAGGAAAGTGCTTCGCAATGAAAGATATGGGTGAAGCCGCATATATTCTTGGCATTAAGATCTATAGAGATAGATCAAGGAGGCTACTTGGTTTAAGCCAAAGTACATACATTGACAAGGTCATTAGAAGATTCCGTATGGAAAATTCTAAGAGAGGTACCTTGCCCGTGTTACATGGAGTTTCTCTAAGCAAGACTCAATGTCCTATGACAAACGATGAGCGTGAGAAAATGAATGATGTTCCATATGCTTCGGCAATTGGGTCCATCATGTATGCCATGATTTGTACTAGGCCGAATGTATCTTATGCTTTGAGCATGACAAGTAGATACCAATCCGACCCTGGCGAAAATTACTGGATAGCTGTAAAAGCGATTCTTAAGTACTTGAGAAGAACTAAAGACTCATTTTTAGTCTATGGAGGAATGAAAGATGATCTCGTTGTAAATGCTTACACGGATGCAAGCTTCCAAACCGACAAAGATGATAGCCGATCGCAATCGGGATTTGTGTTTATGTTAAATGGTGGAGCTGTAAGCTGGAAGAGTTCCAAAGCAAAGTACAACCGCTGATTCTACAACAGAAGCTGAGTATATTGCTGCATCGGATGCTGCAAAGGAAGCTGTTGGATTAAGAAGTTAATAACTGAACTTGAAGTGGTTCCTAGTATTGATAATCCAATAGACCTTTATTGCGACAATAATGGTGCTATTGCTCAAGCAAAGGAACCAAGAGCACATCAGAAATCCAAACACATACTTAGCTGTTTCATATCATTCGAGAGATCGTTGATAGGGGAGACGTAAATATATGCAGAGTACCTACTGATGACAATGTTGCGGACCCGCTGACAAAGGGACTTCCACAAGCTAAACATGATGGTCATGTTAGGTCCATGGGTATTAGATACATGGGAGATTGGGCCTAGGGCAAGTGGGAGATTATTGGTAGTGGTGCCCTAGGCACGTTTAATAAACGTTGTAATTGTTATCATTTATTTCATATCAATAAAGAGATGTTTTGATTATTATTATTGTTCATGTTTACTTATAAAAATCTCCATCCCTAGTACTTGTTAAGCACTAGTATAAAGGCTAAATGATCATGCGATGATCATGTTAGATTTATGGGTAGTTGTTTGGAACAAGGTACTGGACATGACCCGCTGTATGAGATTTATGTCATGGTCTATGTCGAACATATATCTCATATTAGTTATGTCATTTGAATCCTTAGACATGAAGTTATTATAGTCTTCCACTTGATGAACATTATGTTTGACATATTCAAACGCTACCTTTAACCGGGAAGTTATAAAGGGTATGATTGGCATAATCGGATTCACGTAGGGAAGAATAATAAGCTAAATGGATTTGTCCCTCTTCGGAGAGATGTCAAGCTTAGGCCTCTCGTAGGAATGGTGTTGATGATTGGATCAATGGCATTTGGATTATCAACATATTCGGAATCGAGAAAGTATTGAACAAAACAAGTTGACTGTTTGACCATGACTTGTGTTCAATGACGTCGAGGATAAAGGGATTATGACATATTCTAAAGGAATGCGAACTTGTATCTAGTTATACTATTTGGGTAGGTATGACGGTTTGCTAGAACCTAATCATATCTTATGGTTTCATGTTTGAACCCATTGCCAACTTAGTATAATCCTAGAGGGTCACACATAATAGAACGAATCTTTAAAAGGACTAAATTGGAATTTTGGAAATTCTGGACATTCTGGGGAAGTGGGCGACCGCACAGTGTGGACTGGGCGGCCGCACACTTAGCTCAGATTTGTACCAGTTTGTTTCAGATAAATGTGCGACCGCATAGTGTATTCTGGGCGGCCGCACAGTACTGTCGGCTGGCACTTCCTAATTCGATTTGGAATGTCTTTTGACACAAGATTCCTATTTGGAATAGGTCTTGCTTGTGTATAAAAGGATGAGTTCGGACAGAACTTCGGTGATAGCCTTTTGTGAGTCTCCAAAGAGTTTGAGAGAGGTTTTACTTTGTTCTAAGACATCCTTGGTCAAAGAACAAAATAATACACAAGAGAGAAAATTCCATATAGTTCAAATTCATTGTGAAAACGTGTTTCACAATTTGGTCTAGAAACCAAGATCAAAGAAGTTCCTTTGATATTCGTTCGAAGTGTGGATACCGCTAGAGGGTGAAAATCATCATCTTTAAAGTTCGTGTTCAAGCTTTGTGATCGTGATCAAGTCTTCAAATCTCCACCAAAGACCAAGAGAAAATTTAATAGCCATCAAGGGTTAGTCTTAGCCTATATTCATGTTATTGTATTTGATTTAATCATATGAACGGATCTATGGGCTTTGGGTTTCAAAATTTTAAATGCAAAATTCCGCTGCGCATGTTACTACGAAACCCAACACTGGTTTAAGGCTTTAGGAGTCACGCTACTAAATTGTGGAGGGTCGAGCTAAGGGGTTATGGTGTAACCTATGTAAGACTGACCGGTAGGTGCGGGACCTAAGGTTTTGAATCAAGTCAGATTGGGACGTAGAGAGTTGAGGGTTTAGGCCTAGGGGTTCCCTAAAGTGTAGGAGATAGGGTAAAGGACCGAGTCAACTCAAGAATCACGGAGATGGGTCTCAGATGGATTGAGGATGTTTTTACAATTTTGTGGAGACCGAGAGTGCGGGTTTATAAACAAAGTGTCAGGGAAGAGAATACTTTTGAAAGTGTTATGATTTTATAAAGATGCCTTATAATTAGTTATGATTCTAACAAATTCAAAGTGTTCGTCATGTGCAGAGTTTGACGATGAGGGGTACATCCTTGTTGAAGCCTCGGTATTCTTTGGGAAACCACATAGTCGACCCATTCCGTTGGGGATTATCTAATTTGGTGAGCGGGCACCCTTCCTCCTTTGAGAAATTCTACGTCGAGCTTGATGATGAGGGATGCTCTTCTTCTAAGTATGTGCTTGTCGAAGCCTCGATATTCTCCGAGAAACCACATAGTCGACCCATTCTGTTGGGAAGCCCTAGTGAGATAAGGGTGTAGAGCGGGGTATCCTACCTCCTTTAAGACGCACCCTTTTTTCTGCCTAGACGCCCTTGTGGGTTTTCAATCTAGCAGGCATCTCTTTTGCGTCATCATTTTTTTTTTTTGAAATCATTCAGTCGACTCAAAAAAGGAAAAAGAATTGTTTGAAAACATGCGGGGGCATTTTGGGGAGAGTAAGAGAGAGATAGATAGTACTCATATTTTGACTCTTTGGGCAACTGAGAGTATATATGTACAAAAGGGAGGAAGCCCCTGCTTGACAGAAAGTAAGTGTTTAGCTCTTTCCTAGATTGTAGAACGAAAGACTTGTCGAGACATTTGAAAATTGTTTTATTCAAGATTCTCATTTGATTGCTCGAGAATGAACCTCGTTGATTAGTTATGCATCTTATGATTATGTTTTAGACAAGTAGTCTCGAAATAATAAATGTTTTGATCAATTATGAGTGAAGGAGTCAGGAGTAGAAATTTGGGGCAAGAGAGAAGAGAAGGAAAATTGGCTACGAGGTGGGTTGTGTATATTTTGGACCGGACCCTAAGGTTGCCTACGTTCTCCTCAAGGTGAGAAGCTCAGGTCCGCGTAGTTCGTGGAGGCCCGGATGATGATGATGTTGGGGTTGAGTTTAGAGGTGTGAGGTTCGTTTAAATGAGGTGAGTTGTTCCTTATCGAGGCAGGCTGCATCATTGTAGCTCATTTCCATGGCTTGCTCCATTCTAGATGTCATGGGCTGCTGCTGCCGTGTTAATCTTCTTTGTGGGGAAAAAAAGAAAAATAGAACATTTGAAGTGAAAAGAAAATGGGACTTTTATTTTTCTATGGTGATAGCACCTTCTATTTTTCTTTTATTTCTTTGTGCACACCCTTTTTTTGCCTAGGCCGCCCTTTCGGGTTTTCAACCTAGCGGGCTTCTTTTTTGTGCAATGCTCTAACTTTTGCCTAGGTCGCCCTTTTGGGTTTCAACCTAGCGAGCCCCTTTTTATTATATATATATATACATTTGTACATGAAACATTGGGCAAGACGAGCCCCTAGTTTTCTTTCGCCTCTCTCGATTGCGAGGTAGCCTCCTTATAGTTCAAGCGGCCTTTTGCTAGCGGCGGGCATCTTAGCCCCTTGAGCTTCACCGGTAGAGCTCCATCGGATTATCACGTGCACCTATTAATGGCATGAATGACCTCGTACATTCCTTTTATATTTGCGATGGGATACGGACAGCCCCAGTGTATCGGCATGTAGTACTTATGAAGGGAACAAACAACCCCTTAAATTGTGGCAGCATGGATGTCTATTTGATGATGAGCAACCGCAGTCCATTTCTTTGTCATGACCATATGGAAAAGGGGTCTAATGGTGGGATGAGAGGCGTATGAGGATAGTGTATGGGAGAAGGTGTATTAGAGAGTGTACATGAAGGGTGTACAAGGGGTGAGTGTGTAGAGAGAGTGTATGGGGGTAGAATGTAGAGAGAAGAGAAAGTGATTCGTTCATCCCAATTGGTCAAAGCATTTGTTATCTTGAGACTAATTGTGTAATTAGTTATGTGAATAGTTTGTGGGTCCATTTACCTTTTAATGAGTCATCATTAATGAGTAAGATTAAGATTAATTCATCATATAAAGATATAGCAATCAAGTGAAGATGGTGAATAAGACAATTTTCATGGAATTGATTTATGCAAGATTATGTCTCAAGTCTAGAGAGAAAAGAAATAAATACTCTTTTATTATTTGAAAGAAAAACGACTAATCCGGGGTGGACTTTTACTAAAGAAACAAAGATAGTCCAAGGTGGACTTTTGACTAAAGACACTCTAGAACCTACGAAGACTGAATGCCCCTTTTTATTTATTATTTAAAGGGGGTAGCCCCAGTTTGCTCTTTCTTGTTTGGACTTTGCTCACGCCCATGCATTCCTATCGCGGGTGATGGCTCCGCTATCAATGAGGCTTTGGATCTTCCTTTTCAATTGGAGGCAACCTTCAGTGTCATGCCCAATGTACTTGTGGTATTTGCAGTATTCGGAGGGATCCAAGTCTGGTCTTACCCTGTTTGGTTCATAGTTGAGTAGAGGAGCCAACTTGCCCGCTTGAACCAAACCTTTGAAGAATTTGGCTAACGGCATACCTAAGTCGTCGAATTCGCGCTCGTCCTTTGTCACGACCCGAAATCTAGGCTCTATTTTATTAGTAATAAATAATTATTATTTATTTATTTGCTCAATTATTTATTTAAATTATTATTTATTTAAATATTTATGTGTGCAATTTATGTGTTATAATATTTATGCCTAAGCATTTTATTTGGGTCATTTGGGTTAGTGTAGTAGTGTTGGGTCTTAATTGTTAGTTAGGAGTGTAGTATTGTGTTAGTAGTTGGGGAAGGGCCCGAGTGTAACAATTTGAATAATTTCCCTACTCCTTCCCTCACCTCCTCACCTTCTCCTCACTCATCCCATCTCCCAGCCAACTCCCTCTCTCTCTCCTCCATTTGGTAAGTTTTCTTTCTTTCCTTCTCTCTTCATTTTCTTCATCTTCTCCTCATAATCTCTCATTTCTTAAAAACGTGAAACTTGTTTTGATCGTCGATAGGTTCGTAGGAAGCCAAAAAGAATTGAATTCCGTCAACTTTGAGAACTTTCAAGTAAGTTGCTTTTCCCCATTTTTTATGCTAAAATGTTCATATCATACTTACATTATGCTTGGGTTGTTATATGTGAAGTTTGGATGAGGTTGCAATTTATTTGGGATTTATTTGGGGAATTATTGGGGTTTTGGGTTAAAAATGGTGAATATGTGAATGTGGGTTTAAATCTTGTTTTGAGTTGTTAGGTGGTGTTGTTTAGGTTCCCTTGATGTTTAGATGTGGTTTTAGTACCTTGGAATCTAGTTGAAAGCTTTAATTTTGAGCATTTAGTGAAGGTGGTGTTTTTTGTTCGAAATTGGTGAACCCAGGAAGAATCTGGGCATTGTTCTTCTGGCACGGTCGTGCTCTTTTATTTGGCACGGTCGTGCAACATTCACTTCCCTCTCGTAATGATTGGCACGGTCGTGCCACTTTCTTAGGCACGGTTGCGCCAAAATTCCCTTTCCTCCCGTCATGTTTGGCACGGTCGTGCCACTTTCTTAGGCACGGTCGCGCCAAGCTGGGACTCTGATATATTCTTCCCTTTTCTTCTAAAATTGTTTCCTCCATAACTTTCTCATCCGAATTCCGTTTTGGACGAATAAACTATCATTTTAAAGCTCTCCTTGAGCTCTTCGAGATGAGTGAATAGTTTTGCTTGCGTGCTTGGGTTAACTGGATCCTTTGTGATCAAATGTGATAAGGGAGTGGTGTTATTATTGTGGAAATTATTAGAGCACCTTAATTGGTTATTGTTGGTTCATTTCACTTTCTTGGTGACTACTTGGTATGGTTCCCTACTTTGGAATAATTAGTTGTTTATCGTGCTAGTATTTTATTACTTAGCATTTATTTGAAAGTCCAGCTGGTATTTTTGTGTGTGTTTGGGCGATGCGAAACATTATGATGGCACGGCCAAGTCCATTGTGATGTTGACCATTGTTTTGCCCCATTATTACCCTCCTCCAGATTGGCCTTGGATTTGAGAAGAGCTAGCTCCTTTGTGTGCATTTTAGCTTTACTTGGAGCATGACTTTGTGGCATGTCTCCCGTCCCTTGTGACACTTCATTTGATTATTGGTTCCGGTACCGGGGTTTTCTCTTCGGCTTTCATGCTATTATGAAGAAGTGTTTGGTTGATTATTGAAGCTGCGCAGCGACCTTTATTTGGTTCATCGGTTTGGAAAACCTTGGCTATATCCTTTGTTATGTGTTTATTTCCGCTGCTATCTGTTAAGTGAGAAATGCTATGTGCTATGTGATATTTATTGTTGCTTATTGCTTCTTGCATCATAGCATGTCATGTAGTTGCATTAGTAACTTATTGAGATTTATCTCACCCCCTTTCTTTTTATCCTTGTTTTTCTTAACCCCCCCCCCAGGTGCTAAGGATTAGTCTCGCTGAAGAGGACGTCGAGTGTGGATCCATTTATTTGGGGAAGGTTGTTATAGGTTGGTTTACATTATATAAATGTGTAACCTTTTTGGGATAGTTGTACCAAACAATGACGTCATTAAGAATTGTATATTTGTATTTTGTTGGGCATAAACTTATGGAAGTTTATGATGGTTGTATTTGGTTTTTATCAAACTTGGATTCGTAAAACTTTGGATCAGTACCTTTTGGTATTAAATGGAATTTTTAACTTCAGTATTTCTCAGTATTTGGTTTTAAGTCGACGTCCAGATCGCGGTCCCGGGCCCGCGGGGTTCGGGGTCGCGACAGTTGGTATCAGAGCCATGGTTTGACTCTAAGTATAAGTCTAGGTGGATTAGTATGACCTAGGTGGGTAGTAGTGTGCGGAGTGATTAACGGTTGATGTTTTATGCAGGTACTTGTTTTCAATGGTTCGTAGAAGGAGTGGTGAAGGTAGTACCGGTAATGCAAATCAGAATGATACAAGGGAAGAAGCACGTGCCATGTTTCAAGGCATGTTCGAAGCGGCCATGAAGGCCATACATGATCAAGGTCCGAGGGTAGAACAAGCACCACCCCGGTATGGATTGGAGAAATTTCTCAAACTTAAACCGGTTGAATTCAATGGGGAGCCCGATGTTCGGAAGGCCTGAGTTGTGGATTGAGTCGATGGAGAAGATTTATAGGTATTTGGGTGCACGGATGAGGAAAAGGTCCGGTTTGCGGCTTATAAGCTTGTGGGAGCCGCCGAGGCATTGGTGGAAGGGTGTTAAAGCTACTTGGGATGATACTCACACGGTGTATGCGTGGGAGTTGTTTGTGCCCAAATTCAAGGAGCATTTCATTCCGGTTGTTGATCAAAACCGAAGGAGATCGAGCTACTCAACCTGGAGCAGGTGTGTTGTCTATAGCACAATACTCGCTAAGTTCATAGAATTAGCCCAGTATTGCGACTATTTGGTGAGGACCGAGGAACAAAAGGCTATGAGATTCATTCGGGGATTGAAGACCTCCATCCGTACTCAACTTATTGCCCAACGGATTGTGACTTTCCAAGATGCGGTGGACCGAGCCTACTTGATAGAGCAAGATATTGGGGAGCACAAAAGGAAAACCGAAGTTGTGAATACGGTAAACGGGAAGCCATGCTAAGTCTCAACCTCAACACCGTTCCGACCCTCGAGGTAACTTTGGGGGACAATCTCAGTTCCGAGGGCAACCGATCCTAAGGAACCCGGGTACCACTTCCGGGAACCAAGGGAGCCCAATTAGGAGGCTTTGTTCGTATTGTCAAAAGGAAGGTCATTCTGAAGACCGTTGTTGAACAAGCAGGGAAGGTGCACCAATTGTGGTCAAATGGGTCACTTTGTAAAAGATTGCCCGAGAGGTAGAGGACAAGCATCCGGGTCAGGAGTTGGTAATAATCAAGGTCAGAAAAGGGATGCTACCGGAAGCCCAAAGTCCAAGGAATGGTATTTGCCATGAATCAACAACAAGCTACCGATGATCCATCCGTTATTGGAGGTATTGTTTCTGTGTCTAATGTGAACGCACGAGCGTTAGTAGATCCACGATCATCTCATTCATACATTTCTGTGAAATTTGCTTCCATGTTAAATGCTGCATTCGAGTCCTTACCGTACGTGCTAGAGGTGTCGACCCCTATAGGAGAATGCTTGATTTCTGATCGAGTCTTTCGTGCTTGTGATGTGGTTATTTGTGGTCGAGTCCTTTGTGCGGATTTGGTAGTTCTTCCTATCCAAGACTTTGATGTCATTTTGGGTATGGATTGGTTGAGCAAGTTTCATGCTTCCGTTGATTGCCGTAAGAAAACTGTTACTTTTTCTATTCCCGATGTGCCTAAATTTGTGTTTGAGGCTAGTCCTCTGAGTAGAAAGGTTCGCTTAATTTCTTATTTGAAAGCGAGGAAATTATTGCATAGTGGTTGTGAGGGGTATTTGGCTAGTGTTCTTGATACTAGGAAATAATCCCCTAGTTTGGATAGTGTTCGGGTAGTTCGGGAATTTCCCGATGTTTTCTCTACCGAGTATGATATGCCTCCCGATCGCGAGATTGAGTTTTGTATAGACCTTTTGCCGGGTACGGCTCCAATTTCGAAAGCACCTTATAGGTTAGCTCCCGCAGAGTTGAAGGAATTAAAGGTCCAGTTGCAAGAGTTGATTGATCGAGGGTTTATCCGCCCTAGTGTTTCCCCGTGGGGAGCACCGGTTTTATTTGTGCGGAAGAAAGATGGTTCGTTGAGATTGTGCATCGATTACAGAAAGTTGAATCAGGTTACGGTGAAGAATAAGTATCCCCTACCGCACATTGACGATTTATTTGATCAGCTTCAAGGGTCCGTGGTTTTCTCTAAGCTTGATTTGAGGAGTGGGTACCATCAGTTGAAGGTTAGATAGGAGGATATTCCGAAGACTGCTTTTCGCACTCGTTATGGTCATTATGAGTTCTTGGTTATGCCGTTTGGGTGACCAATGCGCCTGCATTATTTATGGATTTGATGAACCGAGTTTTCCATCCCTATCTTGATTCGTTCGTGGTGGTCTTCATCGACGACATTCTTGTTTATTCGAAATCTCGAGAGGAGCATGAACAGCACTTGAGGACAGTTTTTATCCGTTCTTGCGGGAGAAAGTTTTTTGCGAAGTTTAGTAAATGCGAATTTTGGCTCGAGAAGGTGTCATTTCTGGGTCATGTTATTTCGAAAGATGGGATTTTGGTGGATCCTTCAAAATAGAGGCTATAGTGGATTGGAAGAGACCCGAGTCAGTGACCGAGATTCGTAGCTTTCTGGGTTTAGCCGGGTATTATAGAAGATTATCGAGGGGTTTTTCGAGGATTGCTACTCGATGACTCAGTTACCGGAAGAATGTCCCGTTTGTGTGGACTGAGAAAATGTGACAAGAGTTTTGAGGAATTGAAGAAGAGGTTGACTACCGCACCGATCTTGACTTTGCCTAATGGGAGCGATGGCCTAGTGATTTACAGTGATGCTTCGAAAGAGGGTTTGGGTTGTGTTTTGATGCAGAACAGGAGAGTAATTGCTTATGCTTCGAGGAAGTTGACCCCTAGTGAACAGAATTACCCGACTCATGATATGGAGTGGCGGCGATTGTATTTGCGTTGCATAAGTGGAAGCACTACCTTTATGGGCGAAGTTCGAGATTTTTACCGATCACAAGAGTTTGAAATACCTTTTCTCCCAGAAAGAGTTGAATAATAGACAGCGCCGATGGATGGAATTGTTGAAGGATTATGATTGTACGATTTCTTATCATCCGGGGAAGGCGAATGTGGTAGCCGATGCGATTAGTAGAAAATCTTATGTGGCTTCGATGATGGTCCGTGAATGGAAAATGCTTGAGGATGTTAGGGATTGGTCTCCTCGTGAATCGAGACATGGGGCTATTTTTGCGAATATTAGGGTGTCTCCGACCCTAATTCAGAGGATAAAGGAGCACAGAAAGAAGATCCCGAGTTGGTGAAGATAATGGGTAAATTGAAGGAAAAGAACTTCGAGAAAGAGGACGTCGAGTGTGGATCCATTTATTTGGGGAAGGTTGTTATAGGTTGGTTTACATTATATAAATGTGTAACCTTTTTGGGATAGTTGTACCAAACAATGACGTCATTAAGAATTGTATATTTGTATTTTGTTGGGCATAAACTTATGGAAGTTTATGATGTTGTATTTGGTTTTTTATCAAACTTGGATTTGTAAAACTTTGGATCAGTACCTTTTGGTATTAAATGGAATTTTTAACTTTAGTATTTCTCAGTATTTGGTTTTAAGTCGACGTCCAGATCGCGGTCCCAGGCCCGCGGGGTTCGGGGTCGCGACATCCTTCCTTTCACGAACTGTCTTTGAGGGTGATTTAGGTACCGGTACCCCTTGTTGATGAGTAGTCATAGGAGGCATCCGACGGGAAAGTCTGTGGCGGCACGTACATTTAAGGAGCGTACGGGTGTTTGAAATTGAGCAAGAGGGAGAACTCGGCTGAGGTAATCATAACGCCACGAATGTCAGACAAATGGCGCCTCTCGATATTTCTTAGGGTTTTATGCTCTCCTTCTGAAAGTGTGTTGCTTGTTCGTTGAGAATGGCCTTAAAGTGGATTGCTTGTTCATCGAGGATGGCTTCGAAGTGGGATGCTTGCTTACTGAGAGCAGTACCGGTGTAGGGGATTGTCTCGGGATCTTGGGTAGCAGCTTCAGTTACAACTTCGATGTTCCTTGCAGCCGACATGATGCAGGATTCTTTAATGGTTGTAGATGAATTAGGTCGTTGAATTTAAATTAGATTCATATTTAATGATAAGGCATCGTTATACAATCGCTTTTGGAAAAGAGTCGGTCTCCACGTTTTGAAATGCATTTTTGACAAAAATTTGAAAGTTTGACTAGGCCGAAGTTGCCTACGTTCCCCTTACCATGAGGGAGAGGTCCCACACAATAGGAGGCTCAGGTCGCCGTAGTTCGAGTCAAGTTAGACTTTTAAAAAGAGGTGAGAGATGACCATAGGGGTCAAAAAGAGGGAGATGACTCGGTCCTTGGTCAAGCATGGGTGAGGAAGACCTATAGGAGTTGGTTTTGATTGAGTCGAGTATGGTTTGACCTAAGGTTTGACCTAAATTTGACCTAAAGTTTGACCTAAGGTTTGAGACAAGAAGTGGTTCAAGCTAGAATGCGACAATAATGGTGGGTTGACCTAGATGGGTGTAGGATGGGTCGACCTAATTGAGAAAAGGTTGGATTGACCTATATGGTGAATGGATCAACATAGCGGGTTGTAACGGGTTGCCTATGGGATGATCTAAACGGGATAGGCATAGTTTGACCTAAGCGGGTCAAAGGTTGACCTATTCGGGTTGGTGGACTAAGGAAGGTTGGAGATTGACCTAGATGGATCCAAGATAGGTAAGTCGACCTAAGCGGGTCACGGGTTGACCTTGACGGGTCAAAGGTGAAGGGGTAGTTTTAACCTAAGACGGACAAGCTGGACCTAAACGGGTTGACCTAGGTTGGTCTGGACGACGGTGGGTCAAATAATGACCAAGGTGGTTCAAGATGACGGTTTGACCTAAGCGGGTTAAGACCAAAGGTAATTGGGTTCACCTATGGAATCAAAGATTGACCTAAGAGGTCGAAAACGGATAAGGTTGACCTAGGAGTCCAAGTTTGACCTAAGAGGTCAAAGGTGATTGGGTTGACCTAGGAGGTCAAAGGTTGACCTAAGAGGTCAACGGGTGATAATGTTGACTGAGGGGTCAAAGGTTGACCTAAGAGGTCAAGGGTTGACCTAAGAGATCGGAGGTGATAAGGTTGACCTAGGAGGTCAAGAGTTGACCTAAGGGGTCGGAGGTTGATAAAGTTGACCTAGGGGGTCAAAGGTGATAAGGTTGACCTAGGAGGTCAAGGGTTGACCTAAGAGGTCGGAGGCGGATAAAGTTGACCTAGGCGGTCAAGGGTAGACCTAAGAGGTGAAAGGCGGATAAGGTTGACCTAAGGGGTCAAATGTTGACCTAGGAGGTCAAAGGTAGATAAGGTTGACCTAGGAGGTCAAAGGTTGGGAAGGTTGACCTAGGCGGTCAAAGGTTGACCTAGGAGGTCAAAGGTAGATAAAGTTGTCCTAAGAGGCCAAAGGATGGTGGGATTTTGACAAAAGCGGGTCGAGATGAAGGGTAGACCCAAATGGATCGCAATGATGGGTAGGTAACCTAGATAGGCCAAGATGAGGAATTTTGATAGATGGCCCAAGGGTGAGCGATGGACCTTAGAGGTCGCCTAGATGCAATGCCCATTTTATTTAACGAAAAGTTTTGCATTTATTTACATCATAAATGGTTGGTCCAAGGAGTGTCCTAATCTCTATGTGTGGGTTGACACGGGTAGGATAAAGGTTCCAACCGCTCGTGGAACGTACACGGTGAGTGGAGTAGACGAGTAACTCGAAAAGAGTGCGACAGTAGCGCACAAATTCCTGCACATCGAATACTCCGGGTAATGGGGACCTGTGCAGTGCTGACACGGACTAGTGGTAGTGTGTGGCAAGAAACTAATTCTTTTTAGGGAGAAAAGAGAGAAGTTTTTTAATGCTTGAATGATGCAATGCAATGCAAGAGAGAGAGAAGAGGGAGAGGATAAGAATGTACAAGGGAGCATAGCAAAGTCTCGTTTGACCTTAATACTATAGGGAAAGTACAAAAAATACATGTATTGAAAAAATACAAGGTACACATATTAACATGGCAAAAATACAAGGTGCATGTGCAAACATGGCAAAGTGTGAGGTGCATGTGCAAACATGGCAAAGTGTGAGGTGCATGTGTAAACATGGGAAAGTGTGAGGTGCATGTGAAAACATGGCAAACATCATGATGTAAACGAAAGTTAGACCCACTAAGTTTGAAAAAGTTTCAAAGCAGTCCCCAGCAGAGTCGCCACTGTGAATACGTGTGTTTGAATTTGGGATATTCATAGCAACATTAAAATTATGAGAGTCGCCACGTCGTTTTAATTATAGCCAAAACATTGAAAAAAGCATCTTTAGTGGGTTCGGGGGTCAAATTACAACAAGAGAAGAATATTGAACGTTATCACTCCTATTGCCCGAATTGATCGGTCTTTCTATCATGATGCGGTGTATGTAGTGTGTTAGTGATTTAGACCGGATCCGAAGATTGCCTACGTTCCTCTCAATGTGAGAAGCTCAGGTCAGCGTAGTTCGCACATGATTAGAATGTGGAGAGAGAATAGGGATCATGCATAATGAAGAGGGAGGAAAAGAAACATGCAGGATGATCACATCCTAGAATAATGACTATGCCATCAATGAGATCTCGATGAACATTCATCACATTCATCATGGGAGGATTATTGAACATGGGAGTAATTACCTAAAGTTTAGGGTTTAGAAATAGTTCCTAGATCATCCTTGGGTTGATGAACCCTAAATCATCATCGGCTATGAATACATGCAAACATGAAGATCGCAACCCTAAATATAGCATAAATAAGGTTTTAATCTATGAACACGAAGAACATGCGAAGAACATATTATGAACATATGAATGAACATGCAAAGCATATGAAGAAACTATGAATAAACATGTAAGAACATGAATATACGAGATCTACATTAAAAATGATGCAAGAACATGAAGAAAAAGTTAGAAAACTTACCTATGTTGGCAAGAAATAAACCTTGATCTCCTTGAGTGTTTGAATGCTTAATTAGGGAGCAAAATAATGTTTAAGAACTCTCAAAATCGGATTTAAGACTCTCAAACTCGGGATCCCCAAACCAATGGAATGGAATGAGTTTATATAGTAAACTAATGGGAAGATCTGACGGCTGAGATCATCCGGGACAAGGTTGGCCGCCTGGCCATGATTGAAGACGGCGACAAGAGTGGCCGCGTGGCCAAGGTTGGGGCGCGGCAATGTTGGCCGCGTGGCCAAAGATGCGGGCTGGCTTGATTCTTAAGCTAGGGTTTCTGCATGGTTTTAAGGAAACCATAAGTTACCTATTTTGATGGATTTTGTCATAAATGAGGTATTTCAGGAATCCGGGACAAGTCTTTGCGAGGTTTTCTAATTCTATAAAGTCCTTGTATATTTGGGAAAGCCCTAATAAACTCATTTTCAGGTCGGGTACTAACAACTCCAATTGCCATCCGTCTTGAATTCGAAGCTACCAACAACATTGCCGAGTATGAGGCATGCATAGCGGGGCTAGAAGAGGCCCTATAAAGAAATGTCACAGATCTAGAAGTATTTGGTGACTCCCTCCTCCTTATCAATCAGACATCGGGTAAATGGCAAATCCAAGACCCGACCCTCCAACAGTATGGTCAACACCTCGAGGAATTGGTTGAACAATTTCAAGACATCACGTTCAATTATTTGCCAAGAGACAAGAACCACTTTGCCGATGCTTTAGCCACCATAGCCTCATTGGTTGAAATGCCCAAAGGAAAAATGGTGAAACCCTTCAAAATTTCAAGAAGGACTAGTCTGGCATACTGCATGAGTATTGATATCAATGAAGTCCAAGATAACCCCCCATGGTACACGGACATCCTGAACTTTCTCAACAACGGCACCTTTCCCGAGGATAGAAATGGGAAAACTCGAATAGCACTATAAAAGCTAGCCGCCAGATATGTATTGATTGGGAACCAAGTCTACAAAAGGCATCATCAAGGGATCAATCTCTTATGTGCAAATGAGACTGAAGCCCAAGAAATTATGCACTAAGTCCATGAAGGCGAGTGTGGGCCCCACATGAATGGGATTATGCTAGCCAAGAAGATACTCCGTATTGGTTACTATTGGACTATAATGGAAAGAGACTGCATCGGAAAAGTCAATAAATGTGCCAAGTGCCAATTCCATGCTAATCTATAACATGCTCCACCTGCACAATTGTACAACATGACCACACCATGGCCATTCTCTTGTTGGGGTATAGATATCATCGGCAAAGTCCATCCTACGGGAAGCAATGGACAGTCATTCATTTTAGTGCCCGTGTATTACTTCACGAAATAGGTCGAGGCACAAGCTTACCGAGTTTTCAACGCCAAGAAAGTGGCCGAATTCGTGAAGAACAACATCATGTGCCGATACGGTACTCCTCATGAGATCATCTCCGACAATGGTTCTAACTTTGAGAAAGAAATAGATGCACTTTTTGTTAACTACAAGATTTCCAAGCACAAGTCATCCCCGTACCGTCCCCAAGCCAATGGAGCGGTCGAAGCAGCAAATAAAACAATCGAGGTCATCATATGAAAAATGGCTTCAATGGGAAGGGATTGGCCCGAGAAATTACCACTAGCATTGTGGGGCTACCGCACGTCAATACGGTCAGCAACGGAGAAACTCCGTACTCATTATTAGTTTATAATTCTGAAGCCGTACTCCCAGTCAAACTCGAGGTTCCTTCTCTACGGGTCTTACTAGAGAACCAAGTCAATGAGGTTGATTGGATGCAAAGTCGATACAAGCAACTAGCCCTACTCGACGAAAAGAGGTTAATGTTGGGTTTTCAGCAAACATGCACAGCGGAATAAACCCAAAGTCTAGATCCATTCAAGATGATTAAATTAATACGGAGATGAATTTAGAACACTAACCGTGATGGAGCTTTAAAATTCTGAGATCTTCAATCTTTGTTCTTCGTGCTTCTTTGAATCACGAACGCAAGAACACGACCGCAAACTTGGATCACGAACTTGGAGGAGTTGATGCCAACGCCCTCTATGTTTATCCACACGCGAACAAATATCAAGAACTATTCTTGATCTGGATTGCTAGACCCAATAAAAACTATTTCTATTATGAAGGCTATATGAAAACTATGATTCTTGTTCTTGGGAAGAAGAAGAATATATTTTCTCTGATTAGGTTATTAGGATAGGTATTTAAACTCATTTAACCTAAACCCTTTAGGAGAAATAGGTTAAAACCCGTCATAATACGTAATCAGGAATTCTGGCCCAAACAGGACCTGCTCGGCCGAGTCCTTTGAGGTGCTCGGCCGAGCGCCTCTAAATTTTACCCTTCTGTTTCTCTTGCTCGGCCGAGTCCTTTGAGGTGCTCGGCCGAGAACCAGCAGAAAGTCATTTTTATCCTTTTAAACAATTCGTTCATTTGTGTGTGACCCCCATAAGATTATATTAAGTTGGCAATGAGCCCAAACACATTTGTACTCATAAATCATGAGCGGACTCTAGCAAGCCATCATGACTACCCAATTAATATAACTTGTCAAAGTTCGTGAATCCTTTATAGAACATATTACAATCTCTTTGTTTCACGATGTCTATTGAGCACGTCCATGCATTTTATCAATACCATTCATCCAGTGGCCAAAGCTTGACATCTCTCTTGACGAGGAACAAATCCTTTCTTGGCTTATTAATCTTCCCTACATGATTCCAATTATGCCAATCATATTCTTTATAACTACCCGGTTAGGGGTAACGTTTGAATATGTCAAACATAATGTTCATCAAGTGGAAGACTGTAATAACCTCAAGTCTAAAGATTCCAGTAATATAACTATATGAGACTTAATTATGACATTGGGACCATGACATAAATCTCATATGGGTCAGTCCAGTATTTGTTCTCCAACAAATACCCATAAGTTTAATTGTATCCCATACACTATAATCATCATATGATTATCTATTAAACTTATACTAACAATTAATCATAATTATCAGGGATGGGGATTATTATAATAAACATGCAAAGGATATAATACTCAAACATTCAATATCTTTATTGAAACATAATCAATAGATAACATTAATCGTTCTCATAACGTGCCTAGAGCATACAACACCAACAATCTCCCACTTGCACTAGGCCTAATTAATGTATCGAATACCCATAGACCTAACATGACCTTCATGCTTTGCTTGTGGAAGACCCTTTGTCAATGGGTCGGCAATGTTATCATCAGTCGGTACTCTGCATATATTTACGTCTCCTCTATCAACGATCTCTCGAATGATATGAAAGCGCCTAAGTATGTGTTTGGATTTCTGATGTGATCTTGGTTCTTTTGCTTGAGCAATAGCACCATTATTATCACAATAAAGGTCTATTGGGTTAGCAATGCTAGGAAACACCTCTAGTTCACCAATGAACTTCTTGATCCAAACAGCCTCTTTTGCAGCATCTGATGCATCAATATACTCAGTTTCCGTTGTAGAATCTGCGACGGTACTTTTCTTAGAACTCTTCCAGCTAACAGTACCTCCATTTAGCACAAATACAAATCCAGATTGCGATCTTGAATCATCCTTCTTGGTTTGGAAGCTTGCATCTGTGTAACCACTTACAACAAGATCATCTTCCAT
>JAOWBW010003585.1:0-24788 GCA_026119855.1 Campanula takesimana | reverse complement strand
GATCCTCTTGCTTCTTGAAAGATGTAGTAGAAGATTTCTTGGGAGCCATGATATATAACGAAGATTTTTCGAAAAAGTAGAGAGAGAGTATGCCGAATTTGAGAAAGAAGAAAAGGCGGTTGAGGGAAGTTGAGCAGAGAAGTGAAGGAGAGAGAGGCGGCGGAGGAGGTTATTATCATTAAAAAGGGTGATGACGTCACGGCGCGCTGACAACAAGTTGGTGAAAGTCAGGCGAGTGAGGCGCACGCGCAGGTGAGGCGCATGCGTGAATGACGTGGACCAATGAGGAACGCGCGTGAAAAAGCCTAGCCGCGCGCGTGTGTCAATCATTTATGGTCAAAAAGAATCTTTTCCTATTCCGTCATAATCAGCACACAACGAGCATTAAATGCGCGTCACTCAATGCCTTTGCATTAAATGAGGTGGGACGTGCGCAGAGGGCAGAAAGGTAATTTCCCAAAAAAATCAAAAATAATGACGAGGGAAAATAATAATTACACAAGTACCCTTGCGAATTATGCTGAATCAGCAAGTCAAGGACCTAAGTGAAACTATTGAAAAGAGAACTTACCTTAGGTCCACGGGTCATGCGCATGATAGTTATGCGCAGCAATGTATTGCACAGTTTCTATAAAAGAAACAACTGATTTACCTTATGCGCATAGCTAAGGGCGCTTCTTGTGCGCAGGCGCATGATGTATATCTAACTTAGAATTTTCACAAACAAAATCATTAGTATTGACAGATCATATTGACAAAATTTAGCTAAGTTCAAGCATACCCATTTCACCTCTCAAAAAGATGAACCTCTTAGCATCAAGTGCTTTTGTAAGAATGTCGGCGATTTGATAGTTAGTTCCCACGTGTTTTAGATGTATATTCCCTTTTTCCACGTGGTCTTTGAGAAGTGATATTTAATGTAGATGTGTTTGGTCTTCGAATGCATGACAGATTTTCAGAAACAACAATTGTTGAAGTGTTGTCGCAATAAATGGGACAATTTTCTTCTTTGATGTCATAGTCCACTAATTGCTGCTTCATCCACAGAATTTGACAGCAACAGCTTCCAGCAGCGATATATTCTGCTTCAGTTGTAAAGACAGAAACTGCAGCTTGCTTTTACTGGCCCAAGACACAAGTCGATATCCAAGGAAATAACAAGTGCCGCTTGTGCTTTTCCTGTCAATTGTGCATACTGCGTAGTCCGCATCTGAATATCCTACAAGTTTAAAGTTCGAATCTTTGGTGTACCAAAGTCCAAGGTTAATAGTGCCAGAGAGATATCGTATTATACGTTTCACAGCATTAAGTGCGCTTCTCTAGGGTCAGATTGATAACGTGCGCAGACACAAATACTAAACATAATATCAGGCCTACTAGCAGTAAGATAAAGGAGTGAGCCAATCATTCCTCGATAAAGTGTTTGATCAACCTTTTTACCTTTTAAGTCTTTGTCAAGTTTGTTGCCGGTGGCCATTGAAGTGTCGTATGCTTTAGCATTCTCAAGTCTAAATTTCTTGATTAAGTCATTTGTGTATTTGGCTTGGTTGATAAATATGCCTTTATTCATTTGCTTGATTTGAAGCCCGAGGAGAATGTGAGTTCTCCCATCATGCTCATTTCAAACTTGCTCTTCATTAGTTTCTCAAAGCGCTCTTGCACAACAATTCATTAGTAGAACCAAATATAATATCATCAACATAAATTTGAACAAGTAATTTATGACCATTATGTTTGGTAATGAAAAGAGTTGTATCGATTTTACCGCGAGTGAAGCCTTTTTCGATGAGAAACTTGGATAGTGTATCATACCATGCTCTTGGTGCTTGCTTGAGTCCATACAAAGCTTTCTGGAGTTTGTAGACATGATTTGGAAATTGTGAATCTTCAAACCCAGGTGGTTGAGCAACGTAGACTTGTTCTTGGAGTTCACCATTCAGAAACGCACTCTTCACATCATTTGATATAACTTGAAGTCCTTGTGAGCGGCGTAAGCTAGAAATAATCTGATAGCTTCAAGTCTTGCTACGGGCGCGAATGTTTCATCGTAATCAATTCCTTCTTCTTGCCTATAGCCTTGTGCAACCAATCTTGCTTGTTTCTCGTGATGGTTCCATTCTCATCCATCTTGTTTCTAAACACCCATTTTGTACCAATTACTCCTTGATTATTTGGTCTTGGGACAAGAGTCCAAACCTTACATCGGTCAAATTGATTGAGTTCTTCTTGTATAGCAACAATCCAATTAGGATCTTGGAGCGCTTCATCAGCCTTCTTTGGTTCAATTTGAGAGATAAATGCAGTGTAAGCATCAAAGTTTGTAGCTCTCCTTGTACGAACCCCAACATGAACATCACCAATGATATTAGTAATTGGGTGATCTCTAACTTCACGAACTTCAGGAGGTAAGTTAGGTTGTTGAGTAACTTGAGGTCTTGAATTGGCACATCTTCACTAGTATTAAATATCAAAATTTGGAGGAAGAACTGGTTCAGAATTGAAAGTGGGATTAACACCAGATGCAGCAGTAGACTGATGCGCATTAGAAGAATCTCCAGGCGCATGGTTAGGTGCAGCTGAAGCTCTACTTGGTGCGCTATTGATAATGCTTTGCGCAACTGATGTAGATGGATTTCCTTGTGTTTGATACATTCTAGTTTTGTGTATGCGCAGCTGGTATGTGCGCACCTGTCTCAATGGACTCAACGAATCATCAGAAACATTTGGAGCTAAATGTGGCTCAATGAGAGAATGTTCATCAAAAGTAACATGTACAGATTCAACTATCACTAATGTAGATCTATTGAAAACACGAAAAACATTAGAATGTTTAGCATACCCAACAAAAATACCTTCGTCGGCTTTGGCGTCGAATTTACCTCTATGTTCGTTTCCGTTGTAGAGGATATAACATTTGCAACCAAAGATTTTGAAGAAAGCAATGTTGGGAGTTCTTCCACGCCATAGTTCATATGGAGTCTAGTTGTGACGTTTGTTGATGAGGGAGCGATTTTGAGTAAAACATGCAGTGTTGATAGCTTCTTCCCAAAAGTACTTAGGCAATTTCGCTTCGCTATCATCGTCTTTCCTGTTTCAATCAACGTCCTATTCTTTCTTTCCACTACACCATTTTGTTGTGGAACTCCAGCGGTTGAGAAGTTGTGATCTATCCCATGATCGTCGCAATATCGAGCAACACCGTTGTTTTTTGAATTCTATTCCATTGTCAGATCGAACACTAACGATGTCATCTTCTTTTTGGTTTGGAGCAGTCTGAATAGAGTGGTGAGAATGTCATAACAATCATCTTTTGAGATCATCATTTCCACCCATGAATATCTTGAGAAATCGTCCACCACAACTAAAGTATACTTATTTCTTTTGATGCTTGCAGTGGTAACTAGTCCAAATAGATCAATGTGCAGCAGTTGCAAACATTTTGAAGTTGAGGGATTTGTCTTGCTGGAGAAAGACTGCTTTGTTTGTTTGCCTAGTTGACAAGCTGCGCATTTGTTGTCATGATGATCAGCAACTTTGGGGAGTCCTTTGACAAGATTATCCCTGCTGAGTTTTGATAGACATTTGAAGTACAAGTGACTCATGCGCTTGTGCCATAGCCAACTGTTCTCGCTTACACTTTTAGCTACAAAACAAAGATTAGTACTAGAGTTCATACTATGAAATCAATAATGTAAATATTTGTCTTACGATAACCGTGAGTAAGATAGCTCCAGTTTTGCCATTCTTGATAAGACATTGCGTTGAAGAGAAATGGCATTCTAATCCTTTGTCGCAGAATTGAGATATGGATAATAAGTTGTGCTTGAGTCCTTCGACGAGAGAGACTCTTTCAATGCACACTTTGTCTTTCTTGAGCTTTCCATATGCTACAACTTGACCTTTGTTATTATCACCAAATTTACTGAGGGACCTCTTTCTTCATGGACATCTTCTAATAAGGATTCATCTCCAGTCATGTGTCTTGAACACCACTATCGAGAATCCATTCATAATTTCTAGTTTTTAAAGATCCAGCCATGAAGCAAAGAACCTGAAATATAGACATTTAAGCAGGTCCCCTTTATTCTTTTTGGGTCCTAGGGTTAGCAACTTTTGACAACCCACTCTTGCTTGACCTTAGGGTTTTTACGTCCTTTGGCATTGGGAGTGAATCGCAAAAGGCATTCCACGGCCTTGTGTCCAGAACAATCACAAATGGAACAATGATGAAAGCCACTAATCACATGAGTTTTCACAAACTCTTTACTTTCTTAGGGATAGCATTCTTCCTTGGGTCAGATGAGCCGGCCTTAACAAAAATCTTTCTTTTGAAATTTGGAGCGCTTTTTCTAGGAGTGCGCATAGGGCTAGGATGCGCATGGCGGTGAGGCGCATGGCTCCTTGGCGCATAATGATCACTCGTAGAAGGGGGGCGCTTGGTTTCAAGAGGGATTTTGCTAGAGGATGATTCATCTGTAGCTATATCTTTCCCATTAGCTTTCCCAAATTGCTTCGTTGGGTAGACATAATGGAATGTTTGTCTCTTGACTTTTTCCTGTCCTTTACCCATTGAATTAGAATGTTTTTCCTTGGGAATTTCAAAGTTTGTTGGTTTGTAAATTCACTATCTCTTTCAGCACAGACATCACATTTGAAGTTGTCACTAGTTGATGAGAATCCCAAGCCACTTTTATCACCACTGACTTTTTGGGACTCAAATATATTCTCCATAGTGACACGAGAATTGGACCACTCATTTGTAATCTTTTTAAGATCAGTAATTTGAGCAACCAATTCATCGTTTTGAACTTTAAGAAGTGAGTTCTGTTCTGTTAGAAAAGTGTTTTTAACAGTAAGAGGAGTCATGCTCTTTATCTGCTCCTTAAGGAGGGTAGTTCAGATTTAAGTAGAGATTTCTCGGTCTTAAGCTGGAAAATTTCATCACATGATAGTGCTAAGAGCTTCCTTCATACTATCAATCTAATGATTACCTTTTCAGCCTTTTTGAACAATTTTTCTTGTTCAGCAATCACTTCATCATCATTGATTTTGGAGATTGGAGCAGTTGGTTCAACTTGAGGTCTAATGTAAGCTCCTTTTCTCAACTTGTTCCTTGCACTTAGATCACATCGTGAGAATAACAATCCACCATCGCTTTGAGCCGGAGTGAGAAATCCTTGTTCAACGAGCTCACTGATGGTTGGTCCTTCTTCCTTTTCTTCTTGAAAACCTGCAGATTTCTTGATAGGTTTATTCAAGGCATTCATATCAGGAACATCCTTGGAGAAGTCATCATCAGAATCATATTATCAACTTCATCATCATTTGCCACCAAACAAACGAGTCTATCATCAGAATCTTCATCGCTCTCATCTGAGTCTGTTTCGATCAAGTATTCTGCTCATTTGCTGGTGCTTCTTCTTCAGCAACCATTCCCTTGTGACGAGTGAATTTGGGAGTGAACTTGGGAGTATGGCTGCTCTTCTTCTGCATATATTCAAATTTTGGAAGTTGGGCAGCTTGAAGCAAAGTGTCCTGGTTTCCTGCAATTAAAACAAACAGATCTTCTTTTCTTTTTGAATCACTGCTCCTCGTGAACTTTTGAGGAGCTCTGCTTGTAGATCCTTTGAAACTTGTTGGTTGAGCTGGGTCTTGAGAATTTTCTGAACTTTTGAAATTTCTTCACAAATAAAGTGAAGTCTTCATCATCCATGTCCAATAGCTCAGAAGTAGAAATTTTGGGATCTGCGCTTTTTTCTCATTGCACTTGAACTTGAGCTTGCGCAGGTGCTTCTTCTCTTTGCGCCACCATTGCAATGGATTTTGATTTTCCTTCAGTTTCACTAATTCGCTGAAGTTTGAGTTCATAGACTTTGAGATTTGCGTAAAGATTCTAAAGTCCACACATCTAAGTTCCATGTCTTCAAGGGCGCTAGATTTATGTAGGTATCTTGATCCAAAAGCTTGAAGAAAATTGACATTTTAAATCTTTGTTCGAAAACTTCATGCCAAGGAAATACATAGATTGTATAATTTCACAAAAGCGTTCATAAGTTTGTCTTAATGTTTCACCGGGGAGCTGAGAGAAATTGTTGAATCTCTTTTGTACTCATATTTCTTGTTTTCCTTGCACACGGTGTCTCCTTCTATATGTTCTTCAATAGCATCCCATAACTCATTGGCGGTAGCACAATGCATGACTTGTTGTTTCATAGCCGTGCTTAGAGTGCTTAGGAGAATGTTTCTAGCTTTGCCATCATTTGCAACTCTCTTGTTTCTTCCTCAGTCCATTCTTATTTGGTTTCTTGACGGTTGGTTGAACAGCATTTGTGCGCGGATTGGATTCGCTTTCATAGGAATGTAAGGTCCATAAACCACGGTGTTATGAAGTCTTTCATCGATTGAGTTGAGATGAGTTAAGATGCTGAATTTCCACACGTCAAAATGATCTTCATCAAAGACCGGAACGTGAGTGTAGTTTGCAGTTGCCATAGTTTTGAGTTTGCCATTTAGAATCGGCACCCAAGCTGTTAAGCTTGAAAAACAGAAATGTTTTATAAAGGTGTTTGCTCTGATACCACTTGTTGGTCCCAAAGGCAACAAGGGTATGAAAAATGCTAGAGGGGGGGTGAATAGCGTTTTTAAAATTCTTTTCAAACCCTTTTGCAAAGCAATGGAAATGCGCACGACTCTTAATTTGGCTAAGTATAGCGCGCAGCAAGAGTATGAAATGCACAGCGGAAGTCTTAAAGCAATCACTTATGCGCAGGGAGTATGCGCAGAAGTGTAAATACGCACGCACTAAGTTTTAGCTTAAAGATAGGCGCAAGATGGAACTAAAAAAAAGCACATAACACAATTCGAACGATGCAAGACAATCTACAAGGATCAAACAAACAATATATGAATAAAGTTTAAATGTAGAATGAAAAGCACAAACAATAGATAAGCTATTTGGAGAGGTTCGATCGAGAAAAGATCTACGTCCTCTACCAAGATGGTTAGTCTTGGATTTCTAATGGAGATCTTATTATATGAGAGAGTTTACAAGTTACAGAGGGTAGAACAAAACTAACTCAAAGATCTATAATCTATGAAAACAAAATCCTAGACAATAACCGTTGTATCTCTAGAAGTAAGATCGATGAGATCGAAACTTCAAGAGGTGTGTGTGTGTATCAGAAATCTGGGCTCTTTGAGTCTATGAGATGGAGAGCACAAGATTCTGGTGTTACAAAGGCTTTATAGGATCTGGGCTTGGTGAAGTATGAAGGTATGAAGGTTGATCTTAGAAATCAGAAATTCTTGTAGGCAATCTTCAAATCTTCAAAGTTTCTCTTTGGAAGCAAATCTTAAGCAATTCTCAAGCAACACACTAGCAGCTTGGAAAATAGGATGAGCATGCTATTTATAGCTGAGATCCAAAAACTAGCCGTTGGGGAGCAGAACAAGGACTATGTGCTGTCGCTTTTTGATTGGCGCGCAGCTGTCCTTTATAGCCGTTTGAGACATCAAGTTGACAGCTTTCAAAATCTTCAAGAGTGACAGCTGTCTTCAGATTTGAATTTCAAACAAGGGAGCGTCTCCATCTTCGTGTGTGCTGAGTGTTCTTGTTTTGTCGTTTGTCCACATCAGCAAATTTGGCTCATTCAAAAGCGTAGCTTGTTATGACGCTTTCCAAGCTTCATAAGGTAAGGTCAGAAAGTGAAAATTAAGGCAAGTCTGAGTGCGCATGAGATTCATGCGCATGATTGCACAGAAGGTAATGCGCTGCGCATGAAGGGATGCGCTGCGCATGGAAGGTGTGCGCACCATGCTTTGCCTTTGCTCTATTTACCATGAAATTATAGCTTCAGCCCTAGATACTAAGCCTAGTCTATAAAGAGGACTAGCTAAAAATTGAAGTTACAAAACTTCTTACATAGGGTCCTAAAGTCCATAAAAATATAATAGGTGATGGTATCAATCAATTCTAACAAGTAGGAGGGTTAAGAAGTAAGCATACCCACAAGCAACATGCTCGTGAAACCTAGAGATGATAACGTTTCATAAATGGAACCGTAAATTATGGAGTTTGTTCTATAAGTGTATTTCCAGTTCTTTTGTACTATTTTCTTATAAACAAATACTTAATGTCTAATCCATAAACCTTTTGTTAGAGTACGGAACTGCTACCTGATAGTCGTAATCTTAATTGGTCTTTCGACGCTTGTTTTGACAAATCACAGTCCATTAAACTTTTTAGCCAGTAATTTTAAAACAAATATCGGATACCCAATGATCTCAAGATTATCCGTTAAAATAGGCATGTAATCTTTGTGTTTTGTAAATACTATTCATTCTTTTGGCTATACTTAATGTCTTTCTGGATTGCTGTTGGTATTGATCAGCATCCAACATTGAATGCAAGACATACGCATTTATTAAGCTTTCTTACTCCTGATCAAAGAGGGATATTTTTTATATACTTGGATTCATAATTAACTTTAGGGCAACTGTTTGAGACTAAGCGTGTCTCCTATAAAATTAGGGGTGTCAGTGGTTTTAGTTTTTGCATGCTATACTTTTTGTAATACCTTTTCTATATAGCCTTTGTGATAATCCCAAAATACTCCGTGAAACTCACAGTGAACTTGGATTCCGATACAAAGATGCCTCCCAAGAATTTTCATTCCAAAGAAATTTCTTAGTTTCCTTATTAAGGTTTAAAACATTACTATCAGCAATATTACCTACATATAGACCAAATTATAATTTTTATCCCACTGAACTTAATGGTTACACAATTTTATCAAGGATTCATTTCAAACCGAATGAAAGAAGAACTTGATTAAATTCTAAACACAGTAATGAGAAGTTTGCTTAAGTATAAATGAATTTCTCCTATAGATAGTGTTGGATTCATTGTTGGTTCACACCTTAATTGATTGATCCATGCCACTTTCTGTTTTTTGACTTTAGGACCGCATGTAATGAAGTTATACTTCAATTTTTGATAAGTCCATTTCTAGTTTTGATTGTCTAGGCTGAGTTTGTTCGGTTGTATCATTAGCGGTTTAGTGCTTCAACCGTCATCTTAAGACCGCCAGCATGGAGCCCTTTAGTTTTCATCAACTGCAGTTTGCATGTTTGATGAAACCGCTCATCATGATCATTCTTCAAACCGCCTATGCTTAGTGAAACCACAGAGCATATTGAAGAATTAAGAGATGTTATTTTAGTCCTTAGACAAACATTCCCTTTTGACCGTAAAAGGATGTTGTTATGTCATGTCAAATAACTCTAAGTTAACTTGGAGTTTTCTGCAAGAATGTCGGTTGTCTATCAGTTTGAATTGTTTACCGTTAGTCTTCTGGAACAAAGGACAATTGTCAGGTAGTGTGCACAACTACCTAGACTACAAGACAAAACCAAGGACAAAATGACGCTCAACAATGGATTTCGATAGCACTGTACCTTCAGATTTGATTCAAATCTTTACCCAACGTTCACAAGTGGCTCTGCCTATAAATATCCTCCATTTTCATAATGAAAGTTGCTGAGCTTCAAGAGATTCATTCCCAAGCATTCAAGTTTGCTTTGAAGATTTAAACCTAGATATTCATATCTTCAAACCATCTCCATCAAACCTTTCTTCATCAAAAGCTTCAAGCCTAACAACCATTCATACTTGCCTTTACACGAAGAATTCTATTTGCTCAACCATCATTAGATACTTAGAGCATTTGATTTCTTTCACACAACACCCATTTATATTATGTCCATAGATTCTATGCTTCGAAACACTGGTTGTTATTATAGCTTAGTTAGACTTATTGTTTAGAGTTTAGATTCTCTTGTAAACCCCTCCCTAAATTAATACAATCTTATAGCTATTAGAAAATCCTAGACTACCATCTAGGTAGAGGACGTAGTTCATTTAAGAACGAACCTCTTCATTGTGTGTTGATCTTTATTTTCTGTCTTGATATTTATCTTCTTGTTTGTGGTCTTGAACTCGTTTCCATATCGAAATTACTTGAAGATGAATTGGGTTTTCCTTTAACTTTAAGTTTAACTATTCTGTTGCATCAAGTGTTTTCTCAACCCGAGTCAAACCTCCCACTCTTTAACTAACATATGTTGGCCAAAACGCAAACTCCACGTGCTTTTATCAGTTCTTCTTGTGCTTATGAACCGCAGTTGGCAAAACTGATAAGTACTCGGTTGATTTTAAGGGTATTTTCGAAAGGTTCGACCGCTATTCACCCACCTCTAGCGGTTCTATACCTGTTGCCCTCCTGGGACCACAGATAGTTTCTTAATGTCTCCATTAGAAAATTCCTCTTTAATATCCATTTGATGAGGCTTAAGACACAATTGCTACTAGTGCCATAATGGTTCTAAAAGAGGTTTTAGAAGATACCGGGAAATTTTTCTTTCTTGATATAATTCCTTTCTTAATGAGTTGAAAAAATCTTTAGGCAACTAGATGGGTCTTATATCTTTCAACATTAATTTTGCGAATCCTTTTGGTCTTAGAGACCCATTTATAGGTTTCACATCTTTAAAGGTAAGGTAAAAAGATCCCAAATTGTTATCTTTCAAAGATTTCAACTCTTTATATATGGTATTAATCTACTTATAGAATTAGGACTATAATGGCTTTATGTTGTTGTTCAAATAGATACCTAGGTCCTAGAATTACTTAATCCCAATCATGTCTACACTTAGGGTCCCCCAATTTTATTAGAACCTTTTTAAGGTGCCCTTAGGATCCTTTGTGATCAGCACAGGTGTATTTCAACTCTTCAACAAGACAAAACCAGCAAGAGAAAGCAAATCAGCAGATCAGTAACAAGTTGCCGATCAACTTGCTATGCCGATCAACTTATTACAGAAGTTGCCGATCAACTCGATTCACACATGCCGATATAATAGACAGTCTGCACTGTCAGTCAGGTGACATCATTTCATTAAAGTCAACCTTGCTGATTGTCTCTATACTGTTTTATTATAAAGTAGTTTACCTACTCTGTAATGATTTCTACGCCGTCTGACACATAGCTACTTTTAGCTATACTCTGTCTCTACTTGCTTTTGCAGGTAACCGGTTGAGACAAAGGGGTCTTTACCCATCAGACTTTTAAGGCACGCGTATCTTCGCCATTAATGCCAAGGATACTGCATTAAATGCTCCTCACCTACCCAGCTGGAAATTCAAATGTTATCCTTCTTCAACAAGCTAAGACATTAACTCCTCCTATATATAGAGGACTCAGTGCATTGAAGAAGGTTGGTGATTTTAGTGCATTGAAGAGAGTTGGTTGTTTGCAGCATTCATTGAAGCTCAAACATTCCTTGTCCAGATAATCATTAGATCATTTAATAGGACATACACTTGTGCACAAACTCTACAACACTGTTAGTATTCCCGAACTAGATTATTTTAAGGAATACGTTGTCTGAGTTTTCACACACCCACCTGAGTGAGATAAGTTCTTTTGAACTTGCCGCTCAAATACACTTGGTCAGATATTTGCTTTACGATTCATTAAACTATCTCTAGAATTTAGTCTTTGTATCCGGCAAAGCCGCTCTTGTAATAGACTAGGGATATTTAATAGTGCTCTTAACCCAAATCCAAGTTCTGACCAAACTTGGTAGAGGACGTAGCAGTATTTACACTGTGAACCTCTCCAAATCTCTGTGTCCTCTGTTACTTACTGTCCTTGCCGGTTGGAACTCTATCACCGCAAATCATTACTGTTCTTGCTGACTCAACATCATTTCCATTGACCAATCTCTTGAAACTGCATTGAACTTTTAGAAACTACTTTGTGTTTAAACCAAGCTCTCAAAACCTTTTATAAACTGATTTTGTGTGAGTTAAAACAAGTCATATCTTCTCCGCTGCGCTTACTGATAATAGTTTGCAATCTGATAAGTGACTTTGCATTTATAAACGTGTTTCTTTGAAAAAGTTTTAATTAGGCTATTCACCCCCCCCTCTCTAGCCTATTTTCCTACCAATTGGGCCTAACAATTGGTATCAGAGCTTGGAATTTTGAAAGAAATTTCCAAGCTTTGCAGCTTGTTTGCCGATACCATGGCAGGAAAAATCATGCAGTCATTCAACATCACCACCATTCCGTTGTTGAATGTCAACGAGTTTGGTGTCTGGAAATCTCGTATGATAAAGTATATGAACTCAATCGATGACCGGTTGATGAAGGTCATAGAAGGTGGTCCAATCATTCCGTTAAAAGTTTCAACCACCTACAGACCTATTCCCTCCACTCCGCTGACACAACATGCTGATCGAGAAACTGAACAGGAAACCCATGTTCAGATTGATGAAACTTTGATTGAGAAACCCAGAGAGGAATGGACCGACGACGACAAACTTTCTGCTGCCCTAGATGGAAAAGCATGCCACATTATCTCATGTGGATTGGATGACAAGCAATACAAACTTATTGACTTGTGCTCCACGGCTCAAGAATGCTGGAACAAGCTCCTTGCATACTTTGAAGGTGACGAGCAGGTGAAGGACAACAGACTCTACGACTGCATTGCTGAGTTTGAATCCTTCAAGAAACAAGATGGTGAATCACTAAGGAGTGCCTACGACAGATTTTGCGAGGTAAGTAATTTATGTGCTTCATTAGGTAAAGTTTATACTATGAAAGATCTTAATATTCGTTTTCTAAGTTCTTTGGAAATGAGTATCATACTAAGGTCACCGCTGTTAGAGAAGTGAGAGACTTAAACAAGACTTCTATTCAGAATCTTGTGTCTAGTCTATTTCTGTATGAGAGAGAACTGCAAAAACTTAACGTTCTCGACAAAAATTTCAAAAACTTGTCTCTATCAGCTCAGTCACAGATATCCTTTCCTTCAAACAAATTCCCTCCTATAGATCCACCTCAAACATCCTGCAGTTCCAATACCCATGAAATAACCTCAGAAAAACCTATGGAAGAAGACGAATTTGCCGCCTTCGCTAGGAACTACAAAAGGTTTAAAGACTTCAAAAGGATGCAGAAAGGAAACTACCAGCAACCAAAATCCTTCACACCACCATTTCAGAAACCAGCAAGCTACAATAAACCCTCTACTAGTGCTACCGATGGAAAGAACAACAAAGGTGATCTGGTCTGCTTCAACTGCAGAAAACCTGGTCACTTTGCTTCTAAATGTCCTCAACCAAAATATGAATACATGAGGAAGTCATTCAACCAGAGACATCCTAAGTCTAGAAGCTTTGTTGCCGATGAAAGCACAGAAAAGGCCTTGCCGGTTTGGTGTGAAACTGATTCCGATGAAGATGCCGATGAAGATGAAGATGCCGATGTAAGTTTTGTCGCCCTAGATTTGGAAGATGCCGATGTATCATCCTTGCCGACTCCAGTCTACCGAGATCCATCTCCACCAAGAACTCCAGTCAAAGAAGAATCTGCTGGAAGACCTCAACCACACTTCAAAGAAATAAGTGTCAAAGCTGAAAACCCATATGGATACAAAGTACACCAAGTGGGAACCTCACTCTATGGCCAGTGTAACTCTTCTCAATTCACCACCAACAAATCAAAATCCTTACCGATGACCAGAAAACTATTATTCAATGAACAATCTAGCATTGCCAAAAACATATCAAAACCCATCTCTTCCCTACCTGACTTCTCTCCTGGACCCATTGCCTCTGCTCCTAAAATTTTAGCTGATCCTTGTCCTGAAATATCCAAAGCTGAAATGATAGAGACAATGGATGAACTTTTTATCGATCATGAGAAGCTGAGTAGCGTTCATAAAGTGATGGCTGCTGATTTCAAAAGAATTTCTAACGAGAATAGCTCGCTTATGTCTGAACTTTCAGTTCTCAAAGGACACGAGCTTGAGTCTACTTCTTTAAAGAAAGAAAACCTGGATCTCAAATGCCAAGTAGCAGTATTGATAGCTCAGATCGAAGATCTTGTGAAAAGAAACAATCATCTCTCAAGGATTGTTGATTCTTACACAAAATCTAGAGTTGCTGTTGAAACTATCCTACAGACCCAAATGTCATATAAGGACCAATCTGGGTTAGGATTTGATTCCAGCAGCAGTAGCTCTACTGAAACTTGTGCTACCGAGAAAAAGGATGAGAAAGTTGAATGTAGTCCTGTTAACTCAGTGCATAAGGATGCTAAGCCAATATACAGTGCTGTGGCAATGAAGTATCCTAAGAACCAGAACAAAAGGAATGATAAGCACAAACAAAGATATGTTAAGGTTGCTGATACTGAGTCTGCCGATAACGGTATTCTTGGTGAATACATCAGCAGAGCAAGTGCTGCCGATCTGACCTCCTCTGCTGCCGATGGACAAGTGCCTAAAAAGGTAACTGCCAAAGGTAAACAGAATGGAAAGAAAGGCAACACTGGCACCTTTAAACATACTAAGTTTGTGCCTGCTCAATTCCCTAGTTCTGCCGATGCACCGACTAAACAGAATGATATTCTACCGACTCCACAGCCTATCAGTCAAGTGAGATGTTCTAATTGTTTTGATTATGGTCACAAGGCTCATGAATGCCTCTTGAAGCATCTATCTGGACCCACTGAGGTTACATCCTCTAGTGGTGGCCAGATGTGGTTGCCAAAGAGGAACTAACCCTCGGACCCATGAATAAGGGGGACCATAAGCATACCGTTTTATTTCAGGAATGCTTCATGGCCTCAACTGGTGCAAGCAAGGATTTGTGGATTCTAGATAGTGGCTGCTCAAGACATATGACAGGATTTGCAGATCTTCTTGCCGATACTATCGAAGCATCAGGTCCCCAGTAGTGTTTGGTGATAATGCCAGAGGAAAAATCGTCGGTATAGGTACCATCAAGAGAGGTGCAGTTACTGTACAGAAGGTCTCTCTAGTGGATGGTCTGAAACACAACCTTCTATCAATATCACAATTCTGTGATAAAGGAATGCAATGCGTATTTACTACTTCCAGTTGCTATGTGAAAGACATTGCTTCCAATGAGACTCTTCTCACTGCCAAACGTAAAGGTAACATTTATGCAGTAGACTTAAGTGCTATTACTGGTGTTGCTAATGTTTGTTTTGTAGCTAAGAACATCAGTGAGAACTCATGGCTATGGCACAAGAGACTCAGTCACTTGAACTTCAAATATCTATCCAAGCTTGCCGGTTCAAATCTTGTTACCGGTCTGCCTCAAGTGTCTGCTGATCAAGCAAAGAAATGCAAGGCCTGCCAGCTTGGAAAACAACATAAGTCATCTTTCCGAAGCAAGCCCTGCATGTCAACTTCTAAGTGCCTCCAATTGCTACATATGGATCTATTTGGCCCCACATCTACAGCAAGTATCGGGGGAAGTAGATACACCTTGGTTGTAGTAGATGATTTCTCTAGATATACTTGGGTGGAAACCTTCAGTCACAAAGATGACACCTATGCTGTTGCCACCAAGTTATTCAGACTACTACAAACTCAGAAAGAAAGCGATATCATCAGTATGAGATCAGACAACGGCACTGAATTCAAGAACAATGGTATTGCTCAGTACTGTGATGATCATGGTATAGACCACAACTTCTCAGCTGCCGGTACACCACAACAAAATGGTGTTGTTGAGAGGAAGAACAGAACTCTCATTGAAGCTGGTAAGACCATGATTGCCGAAGCCAGGCTGCCGAAGTACTTTTGGGCTGAAGCGATCAATACAGCCTGCTTCACCCAGAACAGATCTCTAATCAACAAATTCCTAACAAGACTCCTTATGAACTCTGGAGAGGCAGAATTCCCAACATTGGATTCTTCAAGATATTCGGCTGCAAATGTTACGTGCTATACAATGGAAAAGAGCACAGAGGTAAATTTGATGAGAAAGCTGATGAAGGAATCTTTGTTGGATACGCTAAACACAGTAAGGCCTTTCGAGTTTTCAATAAGAAACTTTTGAAAATTGTTGAATCTGTTCATGTAACCTTTGATGAATTTGATTTGTTAGAGTCTGACAAGGCTCCAAATAGTACTAATGTGTCTAGTGCTCATGAGACAGGTGAATCCAGTAATACTAATCCTGCAGATCAAGTACCAGCTGCTGATCCAGTCATTTCAGCAGAAGAATCAGCAGATGCTCCGTATTTTCCTTCATCAGCAGAACCAGAACCTGCTGATGAATTTCATAATCCGTTTGCCGATGCAAACTCTGCTGATCATCCTGAAGACAGATCTAGCCCTCAACCAATTTCTGTTATAAGACCTATTCCTCCAAGCTTTCATCCACCTCTCACTCAAAGTTCTTCTCCTACACCTTCTGCTGATCTTGATCCTCCTCTAGAATCCTTACAACAAGAATCAGTAAGACAAGATGTGCCGAGAGAAGTCAGAACTGTTCGTGATCATCCATTAGAAAATGTGATTGGTGATGTCTTTGGTCCCAGATTAACTAGGAACCTTAGTAGAGCATTTGCTGAAAGCCTTTTCTCATCTGCTATGGTCTCCGATATAGAACCAAAGAAGACTGAAGAAGCTCTTGCCGATCCTGGTTGGGTTGAAGCCATGCAAGAGGAACTGAATCAGTTTGAAAGATGCAAAGTATGGGAACTTGTGCCAAGACCAACTTCTCAGCAAGTTATTGGTACTAAGTGGGTTTACAGGAACAAATTGGATGAAGCTGGGAAAATCATTAGAAACAAAGCAAGGTTAGTTGCTAAAGGCTACCGTCAAGAGGAAGGAATCGACTACGATGAGACATTTGCTCCTGTTGCAAGATTGGAAGCTATAAGACTTTTCTTAGCCTATGCTGCCTTCAAGGAATTCAAGCTATATCAAATGGACGTGAAAAGTGCCTTCCTGAATGGAGAACTCCAAGAACTAGTCTATGTTGAACAACCACCAGGTTTTGAGGACTCCAAGAAGCCTGATCATGTCTACCGATTGAAGAAAGCACTCTATGGCTTAAAGCAAGCTCCAAGAGCATGGTATGAAACCCTTTCTAAGTTCTTACTTAGCGATGGCTTAGGCTTCACTCGAGGTAAAATCGATACTACTTTATTTGTTGCCAAGCATAAGGGTCATTCATTGTTTGTTCAAATTTATGTCGATGATATTATTTTTGGTTCCACTAACGAATCACTTTGCAAGAGATTTGAGAAACTGATGCAGAGCAAGTTCGAGATGAGCATGATGGGTGAACTAACATATTTCCTTGGACTTCAAGTCAAACAAACCCATGAAGGAATATTCATCAGTCAAGCCAAGTATGCCAAAGAACTTATCAAGAAGTTTGGCTTTGACAATGCTCACTCTCAAAGCACACCGATGGGCACTAACATTCATTTAGATAAGGATGAGTCTGGTAAGAAAGTAGACATGACTGTCTACCGAGGTATGATAGGCTCACTCCTCTATCTTACTGCCAGTAGACCAGATATTATGTTTGCTGTTTGTGTTTGTGCCAGGTTTCAAGCTGACCCTAGGGAATCCCATTTGCAGGCTGTAAAACGTATTATTAAATATTTATGTGGCACTGCTAACCTTGGATTATGGTATGCAAGAGATTCATCTTTCAATCTTATAGGTTATTCAGATGCAGACTTTGCAGCTTGTAGGGTGACCAGAAAGAGTACAAGTGGAACTTGCCAATTTCTTGGTGATAGATTGGTGTCTTGGTCCTGTAAGAAGCAAGCATCAATTTCCACTTCCACTACTGAAGCTGAGTACATAGCTGCCGGCAGTTGCTGTTCACAGATTCTATGGATGAAGCAGCAGCTGGTTGACTATGAAGTACCATCTCAAATTTGTCCCATCTATTGTGACAACCAATCAGCAATTTCAGTATCAAACAATCCGGTCATGCATTCCAAAACCAAGCACATAGACATCAAATACCACTTCCTGAAGGAACATGTTGAAAAAGGGAATGTTGTGCTGCTCAAAGTCCATACCGATTTCCAAAGAGCAGACATACTAACAAAGCCCTTGGATCAGAAAAGATTTGAATTCCTCAGAGGTGAATTAGGTATGATTGATTTTTATGGTTAAAATTGTGCTAACTTTGCTACTTTGTGTTAGTCTGCCGATCAAATCAGCAGAGCATCAAATTATCTTGCCGACTACGAACATGCCGACAAAATCTTGCCGATCGAAATTTTGTCAAAATCATCTTGCCGATTCTATCTATATATCTTGCCGATTCAATATCTTGCCGATTCAATCATTTTGCCGATTCAAGCTATCTTGCCGATTAATGAAATCAAATCAAGCACGTCTCTGCAAAAGTTAAGATTCCTGACACATGACGTAAGCAATCAAATCAAAGGTACATCGGTCACACCATCTCCCTGACACGTGTGTGTACCTTTCTTATCCAAAATCGTGTCAAGATGTATTCCATTTAATGCGATACATCAGCAGGTAAACAGGTCATCATCACTTCTATTTTATTTTTGACTAATTTACCCTTTCTCCCTCTTACTTTTAACTGTTCACCTTACCGATTTGTGTGCGCATTAATTTTTGCGTGCGCACGGTCTCCGAGACAAAAGGTACAGTTATTTCTCTCCCTGCCCTTTCATATTCTCTCTCTCCCCCATAACATATATAACGCCTTTCAAAATTCCATTAAGCTCTTTCTCCGCCATTTTTCTCTCTGCTCTCTATTCTCTCTATCTCTCCTCTTTCCAGATTACCAATTCATCGTTTTATTTGTTCATCTATTCATAATCTGGTAAGTGTTAATGTTTATTCTCTGCTCATTTCTAATCATCTATGGTTTGATTTGTCTTTATGTCTAACATTGAGAGTTGTTTGAGTAATTTTGCAGACAATGTCCGGTGAAAAAGATATCTACGGAGGCTATGTTGACTCCGACTACTTCAACGACGAAGCCGACGGGGTTTTCTTGAAGAATCTTCTTATTGGGTCCTTGCTTGATTCGTTCATCACTCCATCAGGAGTTAGTTCAGTATTTGTGGATCTTGTCAAAGAATTCTTCTCCAACTCTTCTGTTGTCCGCTCTCGTGCTGATTCCTCCGTTATCGTCTCCATCAATTCTACTGTTTTGGGCGTGCAGATCTCTATTTCTCCCTCTTCTATCTCTGAAGTTTTTCCCAATCTTGGGAATGAAGGGTTGAGTGCTCTAGTTGATGAGCAGGAACTGGATAAGGCTTGGATTATCATGAGAGGTGCTGGCACAAGGCTTAGTGGCACTAATCATCTGAAGATTCACTATCCCCGAAGATACTATGCTTTGGCTGAGATAGTTGATAGATGTCTCATTTGCCGATCTGGATCCCACAGCAATATTACTGATGTGCAATTTGAAGCTATGGCCGCCATTGTTCTGCAGATTGAGTTCAACTGGTGTGCCTACATATTCAGGATTATCGCTACGGCTGCTGATAAGTGGGCTTCTGACAGATTGAAGAACAAGGCCAATCCTGGAAAAGGATGCCATTATCTGTTGATAAGTATGATTCTGAGGAGAAATGCCAATGTAGTGGCTGCCGATCGCTTTCCATCCAGCTTGCCTTTCAATAGGTTGAAGTTCTTTGATGCTAAGGATTGGAAAAGGATTTCAAAGAATGCTTCCAGTGCCGATGCCCCTTCTGTTGCTCCTGCACCTGTTGTTTCTAAAAGGAAGAAAAAGGCAAAGACCATTCCTTCAGTTGCTTCTCAATCAGCAGCAGTCTCTACTCCTGCTACTTCAACAGATAGGATTCTTGCCGATTCTACTCCTGGTGCTCCAAAGAAAAGGAAACTGATAAAGGTTGCCGATCAAGTGGTGACAAAGAAGGTGAAGCTTGCCGATGAAGTTCCTTCTTCCACTATTCCTCCTGCTGATCCCAGAGCTAAGCTAATTAGGTTTGCCCCTGCTCATCTTGCCGGTGCTTCCCTATCTACCGATCCTGCTGTCAAGGTTGAAATTCCTGATGAAGAATTCACTGATGACTTTGCCGATGGCAAAAGTATTGAGGATGTCATTGAGAAGCTCAAGTCTCAGACTCCTAGGAAATGCGCTCCAATCAGAAACCCAACTTTCCACACCTTCTACAAGAATCCTTGGTCCTTCACCAACAAGGTCTTGAACAAGAAATGGGTCTTTCCGATTGACCATCTGCCTCCCTTTATTCGTCGTCTTCTTCAGTTTCATGAAGAGATGAAAGACACTGTCACTCCCGGAAATCCTGCTGATTATGTTGATCAAAGGAGTTTGGACAGACGGACTGATATGTGGAAAGAGAAGTTTGTACCTCTATCAAAGTTCAAGCAGTTGAAAGAGGCTGAACTAAAGCTCAATTTTGGTCGGTATTTTGAATTCCTACCACTTTCCTGGAACCAGATCTATCTCTTTCAAGACAGAATTAGACAAGATATGATGGTTCAGGATGTATGGATTATCTACGCCAGGACTTTTAATCAGCTCTCTCAATTCACAGAGTTTGATCCTTATCAGATAGGCAGAATGGAGAATAATGAAGATCTTCTGACCTACAATGATGACGAGGCTCCTGCTGACAGTCCTCTCAATGCTCACTTCTTCAGATCAGTCAAGAAAGTCACTATGGACTTGATTGACAAATCCAATGAATTTCTGCTGAAGCAAGATGCCGATCGCCTAGCTGCCGAAAATCTTGCCGATCCATCTGCTCAAGCTCCTTCTCCCAGCAGCAGCAAGACTTTATCTGATGCCGATGTTCATTCTGCCGATGATGTAGATGCTGCTGATAATTCCTTAGTTGCCGATGTGGTCAGATGTCTGCCGATCGTGATTCTGCTGATAATGATGATGGTGCTGATTTGTTTGGTGATTTGGTTTGTGCTCACAAAGCTGCTGCTGACTCTCCTTCCACTTCACTTACAACAGATAGTGACAAAATGCCAATCAGAACTGTCATGACTAAAGCTTCCACTGCTGAAGTCTTTGCAGAATCTGTATTTGAGGGTGATAGTAGTGTTGAAGGAAGGCATTCCGATGATCTATCTATAGTGGAATTTCATGTTGAGCAAACTTCAGACACTCAACCTCTGATGGGTCTATCTGCCGACCTTCCTGCTCCAGTTGAGACAACTATGGACACTCAACAGTTGGATGTATCTGTTTCAGGAGGAGAACTTGCTGAAAAAGTGACTAATGAGACAACTGCTGACACTCATCTTACTGAGAAAACTACAGACACTCAGTTAATATCAGTCACCCCTGAAATACAGATTGTTCCTCCTACTGGAATCAAGGAGGTTGTGGAGTTGGGAGGAGGTGCTGATGATAGTACTCCTAATATGGATGCTGACATTGCTGCTAGTCTACAGTTTGAAGAGATTCTTCATCAGCCTTTGTTCAGCTTGCCGTCCGTTATCATCCCTCTCTTACCGGCTCCTGCTGCTGCTCATGCCGATGTAGATCATGCTGATGAAGCTGATCCTGTTGCTGCTCGTGCCGATGTAAATCATGCCGATGAGATAGATCCTGCTGATTACATGGTGGTTGGAGAACAAGCCTTTGTTGATCCTGATGCTGTTGATACTTCTCCACCACCCAGCTATGATTATTTTCTCAATGGGAAGGATATGATGTGCTCCAACTGGTACACTTCCAATGCATCTATCCCCTCCAACAAATTTGGACAGCCTCTCTTCACTGTTCATCCAAGGTTATCCTTCAAGTATACCTTAGGCAAATGTCCACTCCCATTCGGCAAAGACCACCCTCATGTAACCAAGCATAAATTCTCTCCAGGAGGTTCTACCAGTGATAGTCCAATCTATCTTCCCTGGATTCTCAATGATGATGACATTGTTCGTACAAAGGGAAAGACTCCTCGGATTTCTAGACTTAAGAAGAAAGTGGTCTATGACCCAATTCGATCTAGACCAGGACAGATAAAGATTAGAGGTGAATCTACCCTTCCCGGTCCTTCTCCAACTGAAGTGTGCATTACTACAAATGGATGGATGAGAAGCTGCTTGATGATCAATGATCTGCTGACTGACATCATTGAAGTTAGGCATACCAATCCTCGTGGCCTTCTTTATTTAATCAAGTCTGCCGCTTTGGCTATGACTCTGCCATTATTCCATCCTCGTCAGCGTGCCGATCATCTAGTCTATACCTCAAGGCTGATGAATGCCGGGTTAATGACTATGATTCTTGAAGGTCGTGCTTACTTGAACTTAATCTTGGCTACCTTCCTTTCACTTGAAGACAGTGGTATGTTTCTGCTGCCGACTGATCGTGCCGTTATAGTTCATCCTGCTTTTCCTTTGCCGATCTGTCGTGCCGATGATTCTGATGATCTCATTGTCTCAACTTTTGTCCCTGCCGATTTCTTCTCTTCTGCTGATGATGCTGCCTTCAATGGTTCTTACTTATTCCTGCTGCTCCTGTTCCTCCTCTCCATCTCAGCCGATCTTGATCTCCTCTGATGATGAGATGATGACTGATGATGTGCTTATTGAAGATGCTGATCTGAATAATGAAGATTTTATCCCTTCAATAGTGCTCCCGACGTCTGCCAGTATTTTCCAGCCGACCATCGTCAACAGTCTGTATGAGTATTTGAAGTTTAGTGAAGGCGATTTCACAAATCAGCAAGTGCCTGCCACTCGTGCTGATGTTGGTGATATGGCTCTTTCTGTTGGTGACCTGGTTAAGGATGTTCATAAAGACCTGGTTAAGCGTCTACGTAAGTCCAATCAGGAGGAGGAGAATACTCTGGTAAAGAATTGAAAGCTCTCCTTGCTGACAGAGACGAGCGTATTATGGCTCTTTCTGAATCCTTGGGGACAACTCATAACATTCAACAGAATCTTGTTGATAATCAGAGGCTGCAGATAAGAGATATGGGAAGACTTGAAACAGAATTGTCTATGACCAAGCTGCCCTTGCCGAAGCTAATCTGAAGATAGCTGCTCTTGAAGCCAACAACAAGATGCTGTCTGAAAGATTGGAAAGTGCGCAGAGAAGACAGAGCAAAGCAAAGAGGAAAGCTGAAAGAAAAGAAGAAAAGCAAGAAAGAAGGCTAGGAAGACTGAATCTACAAAGGACTCAACTCCAGCAGCAGATCCCAAGATTTCTGATCCTCCAGCTGCTGATCCTTGAGTCACATAGCCTATGATGTAGATATCTTATTGAAGACCTTCACAGACAAATTTCTTTGCTTATAAAATTTTTTATTGTGCTAATATGTTTTTCTTATATTTGTGTTGTTATCTGCATTATTCTGTGCTATTTCCTTTTGCAGATCATCACTCTTGCCGATTCCTTGAACCGGCTTCACCATTTATTTTGGTGAATCCACCTTTTGCATTAGACATCTAGTGTGACTTACCTTAGGATTTGGTTATACCTAGATATCCTTAGAAATCTTTTCCCTAAGATAAGTGATGTCTTTAGCTTTAAGGGTGATTGGACTTAAGTAATTAGGAGGAGATTGTTGTTCAAATAGATACCTAGGTCCTAGAATTACTTAATCCCAATCATGTCTACACTTAGGTCCCCCAATTTTATTAGAACCTTTTAAGTGCCCTTAGGATCCTTTGTGATCAGCACAGGTGTATTTCAACTCTTCAACAAGACAAACCAGCAAGAGGAAGCAAATCAGCAGACCAGTAAACAAGTTGCCGATCAACTCTCAGAAGTTGCCGATCAACTTGATAAAGAAGTTGCCGATCAACTCGATTCACAACATGCCGATATAATAGACAGTCTGCACTGTCAGTCAGGTGACATCATTTCATTAAAGTCAACCTTGCTGATTGTCTCTATACTGTTTTATTATAAAGTAGTTTACCTACTCTGTAATGATTTCTACGCCGTCTGACACATAGCTACTTTTAGCTATACTCTGTCTCTACTTGCTTTTGCAGGTAACCGGTTGAGACAAGGGGTCTTTACCCATCAGACTTTTAAGGCACGCGTATCTTCGCCATTAATGCCAAGGATACTGCATTAAATGCTCCTCACCTACCCAGCTGGAAATTCAAATGTTATCCTTCTTCAACAAGCTAAGACATTACTCCTCCTATATATAGAGGACTCAGTGCATTGAAGAAGGTTGGTGATTTTAGTGCATTGAAGAGAGTTGGTTGTTTGCAGCATTCATTGAAGCTCAAACATTCCTTGTCCAGATAATCATTAGATCATTTAATAGGACATACACTTGTGCACAAACTCTACAACACTGTTAGTATTCCCGAACTAGATTATTTTAAGGAATATTTGTCTGAGTTTTCACACACCCACCTGAGTGAGATAAGTTCTTTTGAACTTGCCGCTCAAATACACTTGGTCAGATATTTGCTTTACGATTCATTAAACTATCTCTAGAATTTAGTCTTTGTATCCGGCAAAGCCGCTCTTGTAATAGACTAGGGATATTTAATAGTGCTCTTACCCAAATCCAAGTTCTGACCAAACTTGGTAGAGGACGTAGCAGTATTTACACTGTGAAACCTCTCCAAATCTCTGTGTCCTCTGTTACTTACTGTCCTTGCCGGTTGGAACTCTATCACCGGCAAATCATTACTGTTCTGCTGACTCAACTTCATTTCCATTGACCAATCTCTTGAAACTGCATTGAACTTTTAGAAACTACTTTTGTTTAAACCAAGCTCTCAAACCTTTTTATAAACTGATTTTGTGTGAGTTAAAACAAGTCATATCTTCTCCGCTGCGCTTACTGATAATAGTTTGCAATCTGATAAGTGACTTTGCATTTATAAACGTGTTTCTTTGAAAAAGTTTTAATTAGGCTATTCACCCCCCCCCTCTAGCCTATTTTCCTACCAATTGGGCCTAACAA
>JAOWBW010003584.1:0-24816 GCA_026119855.1 Campanula takesimana | reverse complement strand
CTTCACATTTGACTATTCAAACTTTTTAAGGATATGAACACTTGCTTCGCTAGCCATGCTTTGTTTGTGCACTTTTAAGCTTAAATTGTAAAAAAGGGAAGAACTTTTGGGACACAATGAAAAAACGGCAAATGAGAAGATCATTTTGGGGCGGAGGGAGTATTTGATGTTTTAATTTTAATCATCGATTATTGCAATGCAATTGATGTGAATTAAATTAATTATTTGTTGGAAGGCATGTTACTTTGCTATCCAGCCCAGTGTTGAAGTACAGTAGAAAAATTTTGCTTGGCGGAAGAAACAGAGTAGCAGCTCTGTGTTCTCATTGTTGCCAAAATGATGCTCCCTCCGTCCGTCCCTATTCGTGATCGACTTTTTCCAATTTAAGGGCAGGGCCGGCCCAAGGGGGGCAGGTGGGGCGCCCGCCCCTTGCCGGAGAGGGGGCCAAAAATTTTTTCAGTGTTATATGATATATATATATATATATATATATATATATATATATATACTCCCTCCGTCCACTAGAAGTGAGACTTCTTTCCTTTTTGGGCCGTCCCACTTAAAGTGAGACTATCCAAAATGGAAATGTTTTAATATACTTATATTCACCATTCCCTACTATTTAACCCCACTCATTCTCTCTCTTCATTTTCCATCACTCATTTTATTTAACCAACACTACTATTTACCCCACTCATTCTCTCTCTTCATTTTTACACATATATATATCACTTTATCTTAAATATCGTGCCCACTCCTCTAGTCTCACTCTCAATGGGACGGAGGGAGCATATGGTGTGTGGTGTGTGTTATATATATATATATATATATATATATATATATATATATATATGTGTGTGGTGTGTGTGTATGTATATATATACATATATTGTATATGTATATATATGTATATATATATATATATTATATATATCGTTATTATGAAATTTTTTTATCACTAATTCTTTCTTAAAAGAAATAAAAGAAAATCAGATGACACATTTTATTAGTTAATTTTTAACGCAAAACAGGCCCCAAGAAAAAAAAAAAACACAAAAAAAGGATCAACCAAGGACGACTACATATATAACTTTTGGGGCCTTCATATTCCCTTATTTTAATAACTCAAAGAAAATTATTTTTTTCTTGTGACAAATTTAAGTAGAATGAAAACATCTTTGTAAGACATAGATATGTATAATCTTTTTTGGAGCAATTTTTTTAGTCCTCATATTCTTATTATATTATTTTATTTTGGTGAAAATAATTTAATCTTATTTTTTGCAAGAGTTTTAAGACACTTTTATAATTTATTTAATATGTTCTTTTGCAAATTTTGGGACGTTATATGTATGTTTTTTTCATCATGTTTTTGTTGTACATATTTTTTTTCTTTTATAATTTACTGGGTTTTATGTATTCTTACTATTTTTTATGATAAAAATTTTATAGGTTTGATTATAACCTTTAATTTATCTGTTATTATGCTAACTTCAATCATTTGATTTTACAATTATTTTATACTTAAATACAAATTCCAAGTACAAGTTAACACAAAAAAATAATTCTGCTAGTAAAAAACAGGAGTTTTGAAGGTGATTTTATTTTTATAAAATGCCGTTCATTGTTTCAAAAAGAGAAAGGACCCTTCATTGGACCTCGCACAGGGCCCAAACAAAGGTAGGAACGGCCCTGTTTAAGGGACACTCTAAGAATGTTACTTCTAATAGTAAAATTCAAAAATCTCTTGTTTATTCGCTTTCAAAATGTTAGTTTTGAAAGTATAAAAATGAAATTTGAAAAGAAATATGGTAAAAGATCATTTCGGGACACATTTTCGGATAAAAAAAGTCATTCGTTTTGACACAACGATAGTATTAAATTTGTCTGTTAAACAAACGAGTGTCCGCTTTTCTTTCTTTTCTTTTTTAAATGGAAGTTACTTGATCATCTTGGTCGCTGATCATATTTTAAATTTACACTCGTACTCATATGCAATATATAGGAGTTAAATAATTAAGGGTATTTATGTATACATGTATGCAAAAAATTAATTGAGCACTTGTGGAGGCTGGAGCCCAAGAACCAAATTCATCACACAAAGAGGGAAATGTGGCCAAATCTCAACAACACACTGCAGCAAACGACTTGCTCGCTACTGCAGCGCCTCCAATATCGAACTAAAGTCGTCGGAGTTAACTCGAAAATTGACTCCGATCATTGACAGATTATTGAAATTCCAAAGCTGTACAGAATGCGCGTGAAGGTGTTATACCATACAACACCTCATGCATCAAAGTAGTGTCAAAGCCATATTTTTTTTTTTAAGGTTTCAAAGGAGTCAAAATATATTTTATTTTGACCCCATGAGAATGTTTTTCATATTATAGACGTAAAATCTTACATAATAATATACAATTTAATTAGGGACGTAAAATCTTACATAATACTCCTGATATACAAATTTAACTAGAAAGGAGCGTCAAAATACCAACTTATTGTTATTTCGTACTTGCAGGTTTGAAGCGTCTGACATAAGACTTTATATCAAGTTTACGGACTTCATCTCACACTTGCAGACTTGGGACGTATGAACTCAGACTGTAAACTAAGGGCCCGGTCCTGCGAGATCTAGACCCCCTGAATTTTTCTTTTCAGAGGGGTCAATATAGTAAATTCAAAAATTGTAAATGTAAATTCGTAAAAATTACACAAGTCAGGGCCTAAGTACCCTCCTCAAAGGGCCTAAATCCGCCCCTGCCTGGACGCCATCTCATACTTACAAAATTTGGGGCGTATGAATTAGATTACAAATAAAGTCCCCGAACTATAATCTCATACTTGCAGATCTGGGACATGTGAAGTCGGACTGAAAAAAGCAGACATGCAAATCCTTTCTTTCTCTTTTGGCTAAGGTGCACATATAACGTAAGATGAGTTACATGCAGTGGTACATATGTAGAAAAATCCAGTTTTTTATGATCTAAAGCTGCTTACTACAAAAGTTGGCCTTGTTTTGGCTAAATTTAACCACCTGTTTCTCTTACAAGCAAGTACGTGTACTCATTCTCAATAAAACATAACACAAACAAACCTAGGAAAATTCCTGGAAATTGCATTTCTTGTCTGAATTCCATGATCTCACCAACTTAAAAACCCTTAAAAAAGAAGATAAAAAATCAAACACACTTTAACACAGTGTTTAAGTTGGAAATAGAGAGAAGTACTGTGTGTGTGTGTGTGTGTGTGTTTGTTATGGGTTCAGAAGGGCACTGGGACATGGAACAACAACAAGAACAACGGGTTGTGTGAAGAATGCACAATGCTTGTCAGCTTCTTTGGTCAGACGGAAATCTGACCCGATGCTCGTTTCGGGGGTTCGATGTAGGGTTCTTAGAGACTTTCTTGGTAACCTTCAAGAGGTGTTACTTGGAACCAAGCTTTTTGTGCTGTTTTTAAGCCATCCCCTTGGCTATTGCTGCTCAGTGCTGCAATTTTGGAAGAGTAAGTTTTCAAGCATTCTGACATATTTTTCCTAATGATTTCTATATGCTATATTCTTTAAATTCATAAAAATTGTTATTTTACTGTTGCGAAATTTGAGATGTATGAATCTTTCACATTAATTTTAGGTCTTCTTACATTAAAATTGAGCTAGGGTCAGATCTCTGATAGCTAAACGAGTATACGTAGTTTGCGTTCAGAAGTAAATTTTGAGATTCTAGTTAGGTGAAATGCAGGTACAGTTATAGTTGTAATCGTAAGCCACAAAAGAGCGATAATTTGTATTTTTCGTATGGAGAAATATTAGTAATAAGATCCTTAAATCACTGATAACATAGATTTTTCTTGGATTTTCATATGGAGTATTATTGATAAGATCCTTTATAAATCAAATGTCTGTACTAATTCCAGCATAATTTGTATTTTCATTATCTAATTAATCAGCCATGGACGTTCGCTCTGAGTTTAGTTGGGCTCGCTCCACTCGCTGAACGCGTTAGCTTCTTAACTGAGTAAGCCAGCAACTGTATTTTTTCGATAAATCATTCATCTCTAAATTCTCTTTTCATAGAAAAAATATTGAATTATTAAGAAGCTTACTGCATAAACTCTCTAACTCTTTTTCTTTCTTTCTATTTTTGGCTTTCTGTTACAACTTCATAAAAAAGACAAACTGCATACTTCACTGGTCCTACAGGTATTAATTCTTGATATGTTCTCATTTGGCTACATCTGACACTGACGCGTTGAAGAAGATATTTAGTACACTAATATTCTGGTAACATTTGTCCGATTTTTGATTCTTTAAACAGTTGGAGGACTGCTAAATGCAACATGTGGCAATGCGACCGAGCTTATAATTGCAATATTTTTCTCTTCATAAGAAGAAGAAATTACACGTGCTAAAGTACTCCCTCTTGGGCTTCCATCTCTCTAATCTCCTCCTTGTACTTGGATCCTCTCTCTTCTGTGGAGGAATCGTCAAACCTCAATAAAGAGCAAACAAAAATTCGACAGAGTACGACAAAATAATAGTATCCGTCTCAAAAAACATTGTACTCTGTATAATATTTAAGAAAATTGATAAGATTTGATATTTTTTTTATTTAACAGAAGCAGGCAGACGTGAATTCGCCTGCTTTTATTACTGGGGTTGCTTTGCCACATTCTGCCATTAATGATAAGAAATGCAGCAGCGGAGCCAGCCATTTCAACGGATTCCATTCTTGAGCTGTCACGAGTTAGCAGCATTGTTATGCTTGTAGCATATGTTGCTTATCTTGTCTTCAATTGAAAACGCACACTCTACTTTTTGAATCGTCAGATTCAGAGGTAACAAATTTATAGTACTAAGAAGATTGTAAATTTAGATTACGTACAAGGTTTATACTAACTATATTTGTCGTGGTCAACTAGATAATTGACCAGGAAGAGGGTGACAACGAAACATTGGAAGAAAAGCCCGTAATAAGTTTGTGGAGTGCACTTATTTGGTTGATTGGTATGACAGTTATCATAGCCATCTTGTCCGAGTATATTGTGGGTACAATTGAGGTACAACAATCCTAAACTACAGATATACGCATTCACTTTTCGTCATGATATGAAAATAAATGGACCTTTGTTTTGGGACGGAGGGAGTACTAACCATTAGTCAGCACCATGTTTCTAAGTTGCCATTGTTACAAATACTTAGATTTTTTTCCTTGTGAATGATCAGGATGCATCAGATTCTTGGGGCATTTCTGTCAGTTTTATCAGCATGATTTTGCTACCGATAGTTGGGAATGCAGCAGAACATGCTGGATCAGTCATATTTGCTTTTAAGAACAAACTGGTACGATAAACTGGTCTGACAATTTTGTTTTTCCAATAAATTTATAAAACAATTGTATTGATCTGCAGGACATATCTTTAGGAGTTTGCTATGGGTTCTGCAGCTCAAATATCATTGTTTGTGGTGAGTAAGTGACTCAAGATTGTTAATTTCTATGTATATTCTTCCAATTAATACATATCATCTATACCAAAAAAGGAAAAAGACAGTTTGAGTACGAACATACGTGCGAGTAGCGACAAGGCTGACGAGTTGCCAAATACATATGTCAGTAGTCCTGTACGGATTCTACAAATTTGCGCTACGTCAATTTGAACACTTACGTGGTGTGTGTGTGTGTGTTGCAGGTTCCATTATGTGTGGTAGTAGCATGGATAATGGGGGATTCCAATGGATCTGGATTTCAGTCTAGTTGAAACTAGTTGCCTTGCTTTCTCAATCATTCTAACTGCCTTCACCTTGCAGGTTCATTTCATCCTTAATTACTTACATTTGTAAATATTTTTCTACTGTTAGTTCCTTTACTATATATATATATATATATATAGATATATAGTATATAATTACTTTCTGGTCTACTTGAGCTCTGTTCATTTACTGTTGCTTTATGTGTATGCAGGATGGAACTTCACACTACTTGAAAGGGCAATTCTTTGCCTATCCTACATAGTAATGGTGCGTGCTTCTTTGTTTATAAAACTCCACTTGGTAAGTACTCCCCACAATAAGAAAAATAAATTCTATTTCTAAACATCGAGAAATAAATACTTCCTCTCCTTGATCAGAATCTGTTTTCAAAATAAATGTCCGTAACGAGTTACGAGACCAAAAAAAGAACAAAATCCTATTTCTAAACACCTAGAAATGAATATATACTTCCTAGATCTCTTTAGCCATGCATGGCTAATCACATCTACTTACATTTGCTTATATATATATATAGGTGAACCAAATGTCAATAACTTGGGAGCCAATTCCTTCACCAGAAACTCGGCAGCTTAACGCGCTTCACCTTCAACTTGTTCTTTCTTACTCATGTTTCCCTACAACTGTGTTGTATGCTATATATATCTCGTACGTACCAATACTATATATGAACACCTGTACCTCAATTATGTTTACTAAGCTTTCTGTCTCTAATTCTTGTCCGAGATCAAAATGCGCAGACAGAGAATTTTTTTTTTAATCCCATGTTCTTGTCCACTGTGTTTAGGATATGTTTCTGATCACTAAAGTTTTATGTCTTGTAATAAAATTTGAAGGAATAAGACTTCTCAGGCAACACTTGTATGTTCAAATTTAGCATGCATTTTTTGCGAGTAAACGCGCTTTCTAGAGCTTACATTTCTAAAACAGTCATTGGAAAAACACACCTATTTTACATAAACACAAACTACACACAAATACATACATACATACATACATGTAGATCAGAGATTATAACACCAGTAAAAAACTTTGTAAACCAACAAAAAGGACATACAACTAATGATCATTATTCAGACCCAGGTTCCCTTAAACAGGGGATCGGTTGATGCAGTTTCCCCAAACATCCTCACCAAGTCAGAAACAAGATTCGTCAGTCCTCAGCTCTAAACCCAAGCTCCTCTTCTATATCATCCGAAGCCGATATTAGCAAAAAATCACACCCTTCATAGTTCAAGAAATCTGGCGGGTCCGCAGGCCGGTACCTCAAATGCCCAAACTCACCTTGCAACTTGGCCGGAAAAGTCGCCCTTTCGCTTCTCCCCAAGTCCCCGGAACCTTCCGGAAGTTCCACCCTTCTGATCGGGATTCTTTATTTGTAACAGAAAGAAGCTTCTCTTTCAACATTAAGTGACTCTTGTGGGTCGTTGGGTGTGGTCCCATCTTCGGGTGGAAATTCGAGCTTGTAAATGAGATGGGTATGCATATGCTTTCCGTCCCCGTGTTTTAGGATGCGATAAATGCCTTCCCCTAGGCTCTCGCCGGAGAATTATGCCGGTGACCTTTTGTTGCTGTGTCGTATTTCCTCCTTTTAGAGCATTCTTGATATCGTCGGGTTTGGTGGTGACCATTTCTATGAATCCCCAGTAAGGTGTGCTTTTCTTTGTTGGATCTGGAAGGCTTTTCTTACCCATTACAATGAAGCGTAACAGGGGCTGCTTCTCTATGTTTACCTCCTATTGATCAACCGAGCAAGATGAAAAATTAACAAGTTATACTACTATTATTTCATAATTACGGGTTTCTCACTATTCTGAAGGCAAATTTCATCAACATATTATCAAAAAATTTAGACTAATTACGTTATCATAATGAAGATTTAAAAATTGTTATGCACTATACGTTTTAATGATGTAGTCTGTGAAAAGTAAAAACTTTAGTCTGGGACGGAAAGAGTAATATTATGTGACAAATTTAACTCAAGCGTGGAACACTGTCTTTGACAAAGGGAATACTTGCAAAGTCTAGTAACACTAGTATGGAGCCAAAAGTCGAATTTTAAGTCACTAGCTGCGACAAACGAGTTTGCCTATTATCATTATAGGTAAATATATCGTGCCACAGAGTTTCACGGAGAAACATACCCTTCCAGGCAAAAATGTGTCATTTAACTTTTGATGGGTCAAAAACAAATTTTGACCAACCACGTCAATTTAATCATCAAAATAAAATTTAGAAATTTCGATTGATGAATCACTTAATAACTTATAAATAACAATTTTCAAAATATTATCAAAATAATTAAATTATTAATAATATTTAATAAAATTAATTTGTGTTGACTATAAAAAGTAAGATTATATTTTCGAGACGAAAGAAATACTCCCTCCGTCCCATTTTAAGGTTCTTACTTTCCTTTTTAAAATGTCTCAGTTTAAAGTTTTTTTTTGTTGTTTTATTCCTTAAATAGGAAAGGATAAATAGTGTTTTTGAACTTTTTTTGTCCTCATAAAGTTAATATATTACAAAAAGCCCATCACTTACCCATCTACTTTTCACCCAATTGCATTATGAATAGACAATTATATCCTCCACACACTGTTACTCTTGACTCAAGTTTGTCTTGATTCCTTAATAAGCGTGCAAAGTCAAACTAAGAACCTTAAACCGATACGGAGGGAGTATATAAATATGGAGTTACATATAAATAAAGAGAGACATGCCTGAGTACCATGTACACCTTGATGCTGCCCTGCTTGGAAGAATGAGTAGGGTTTTGTTGCATTTGTTGAATGGATGTATCACCACCAGTAGACTCTGGACGCAACACCATGTGCAACCTCTGGACGTCATCAGGGCTATGCGCCTTTCTTTCCCAACTTTGGGCCTAAAAAAGAAGATATTTCCCCTCTTTCCTGCAATTTTTTTTTTTTTAAAATAAATAGGAATTAAATAAACGTCACTACTAATTTTAAAAAAGAATAAAATGAAAAATGAATAATCCGGAAGTCCAGTAATAATTAATAATACCTGAATTTGAAGATTGGATTGGGGTTTGGTTGGGTGTTTACAATAACATCTTTTCCTTGTCCCATTGTTTCAAAATCAAAACCACCGGTCTGTGCTAAATACTCCTCCACTGTATATATATACTAGTACTCCAACCCGTGCCAATGGCACGGTGATAGTACAACCGGAGTCACAGTATGGTTGAGATGTCCTCCCCTCCGAAATGTACTATTTGCTGGACATTTAACAAAATAACAAACTTATCCTCCAATGGTTTCTGGAACAGAGTGTGTGTGTGTGTGTTAGTGACGGTTTGTAAAAGGGAGGGAGAGTCATGTAAGGGAAGGGGTGAAACAAAATGTGTGAGAGAATTAATACATGAAAGTGGGAGAAGAAACTGCCACCCAGATGAGCATTCAACAACCGCCGCCAACTTCTACTCAATTCATGACCGTCCGATGTGATAGTTGAGGATGAATCTGGACCGCTCTTTGTAAAGCGGTTATTCTCCCTTTCGATTGTAATATAGATTTAAATTCCAGAACACTGCTTAAAAATGAAAAAAAAGAGAAGAAAAAGAAAAAAAAAATACTCCCTCTTCCAGACTAAGGTTTTTACTTTCTTTTTTTGTCTGTCCAGAGACTAAGGTTCTTAGTTCTTTTATTACTTAAAATGAATTATGGGACCCACTTGTCATTCTCACAACCAAAACTCTCTACCCACTTTATCTCTCCTACTTTCTCTTACTAATTTTTTCATACTCACAATATTTGTTTTTTCTTAATTTTCGTGTAAAGTCAAACAAATTAAGAACCTGTATGCGACGGAGGGAGTAGTAAAACTCAACAACAGAAGATGACGATGTTACACCTGTCGCCTACTCGTTTCTTTCTCATCAACGTGTCATGTCCCTCGCTCCTACTGCTTACTCCTGTCCTTTTAACCAACCGCACGTACCACACTCATGTCCCAATCCGAAATGGAAATGATATTCTTAATTATTTTTTTACTCCCTCTATTTCAAAAAGATAGCCTCATTTTATTTTTTTTATGGTAAATATAAATAAATTTTGATTGAGCGTTGGTGTCAATCTAATAATAACATGAAATATTAAAAATTATTATTAATTAAATCACTTAATGATTTATCAATTACAATTCGATCAAAGTTCATTTATTTTGACTATAAAAAGTCAAAATGGGACTATCTTTCTGGGATAGAGGGAGTATTATTTACCGTCTATAGAAATGCAATCTCAATTTAATATATATAATATATATATATATATATATATATATATATATATATATATATATATATATATATATATATATATATATACTCCCTCCGTCCCATAAAATTATGGTCAAAGTGTGCCATTGTTATGGGACGGAGGGAGTATATATATATATATATATATATATATATATATATAAATAATTAAATTTAGATTGCATTTCTATAGACGGTAAATAATACTCCCTCTATCCAGAAAGATAGTCTCATTTTGACTTTTTATAGTCAAAATAAATGAACTTTGATCGAATTGTAATTGATAAATCATTAAGTGATTTAATTAATAATAATTTTTAATATTTCATGTTATTATTAGATTGACACCAACGCTCGATCAAAATTTATTTATATATATATATATATATATATATATATATATATATATATATATATATATATATATATATATATATATTACATTTTAAAGTAATGAATACAGGTCTTCAGCAGCCAATTTCTCAAAATTACAAGTAAAATATAAAATATCAGAAGCACATGTATGTAACAATAATATTTGCTTTAAAACAAGTTTAATGCTCGTAAAAAATCTAAATACAAAAGTTATATTAGGAAATTCTAAAAACTTGCGACCTTATTTTGAAACACGCAAAGATTTTTTTTGTAAATAATTGAGATTTTTTTGTAAATAATTTTAAAACACAATGATACTCTATAATCTATATCAGGTTTTTCTGACACCATTTTAATAGAAGTATAAAATTGTTATTGATAATGATTTAGTATTTTTAAAAGTGTATCAATAACATTTTTTAAAATTTTATTTGAATAATTGATTTTTCCTAAATCTTTGATCAAAATCTAATCAAATTAACGAATTTCGAACCGCTCCACCCCCAGTTAGCTCCACCCAATGGTGGAGATAGGAGCCACCTCATTTTAGCTACAACCAACGGCTGAGATGTAGCCGAGCTCGGTGGGACCCACAAAAATTGAAATCATCCGAGTCGCACAGATGATAAATGTGTGTATGTGGCCTTGATCGGAACCGTTGGGTGGAGACGTGGAGCTAACTCGGTGGAGCGGTTCCGGGTCCTCAAATTAACAACTAAAATGTGAGATCATCTTTTTTTTTCAAGGCAGAAAGAGTAGATACCTCCAAAAATGAATGTTAAAAAACATGATTTTCGATAAAAAAAAAAAAAAAAAAAAAAAAAAAACTTGAAAAAAAATAATAATTTAACATTCATTTTGAAATGAATGTAGTAAATTGTGTAAAAGACCCCGCAAACATTAAATCTTAGAGCTGAAGTTGGAAATTTTAACCGGAGTAAGTGGTCAATTTTTGAACATTAGGGGATTTAAACAAGATTTTATTAATAAACATAAACATACAAAATTTGAAGTTGACAATCCACATGAAACGGAATCTCAATCCAAGTGGTAGGACTTCCGTTAACAATAGATGACTTACAAACAACATCGGTTATAACATTTGCCGTTTGACGATCTAAATTTATAGAGGAAAAAGATTTTGCATTAAGTATGTCCCTATATCCATGAAGAATGTTGTTTGACATAAAAGATCCATGTGAATATGAGAGCACTCCATCCAAAACAACTTCTGAATCCACCGCAACTTTCATCTTCATATACTCCAAATTCATGGCGGTTATTTTATTGAGATGAGCAAAAGAAAATTTTAAAGAAACAACAAATAAAATGTTAGAGCAATAAGCAAGACTTGATGGAAAAAGTAAGCAATCACAAGAACACAGATTTACGTTGTTCACCAACTTGGCTACGTCCATGGGGAGGGGAAAGAATATTATTATCAATCTGGAGAAACAATTACAAAGATCACACTATTACTGTTGCACGAATTATTGATCACAATAATTTCTAACTATGCAACTCTAGAATTATAGATCTCTCTGAGCACTCTAATAATCTGTCTATGACAATCCGAGGTGTGATTTTGATCTAAACTAATAGCCTCTATTTGTACTACTCAAAGCCTAGCTCAAAATCTGGTAAGAACTTGGAATGCAAGTCCAAAACGGACTTGAAACCTTTCCTTCTGCGAAACTAGAACTGCTGCAAATTGTGGCCCGAATCTTGATGGGTTCGGCCGAGTCTAGGGCATGGTTCGGCCGAACCAGTGCCTTGACTCGCCCGAATCCCTGTCCGAACCTTTACTGCTCCAAAAACCCAAGTTTCCGATTCGCCTGGTACGGCTGAGTCCTATGCTAGGTTCGGCCGAACCCTGTTCTGCTCCGTCCCGGAATTACGAAATCTTCCTGTTGCTTAACCCTTTAACTTGGCGTCCCAAATTCAAAGGCATTAACGCGACATAAAACACACAAATTACACAAAGCCCTCAGAAGGAGACCATTTATTATTAAAAAGTAATAGATCATTCCTAAATTAAACATTGATCATTTAATATAAATTAAATAGTAATTATTTAATATTAAATGATTAATGTTAATTTAAAAATTTAAAATTTTTTGTTAACAACTTCAAAGTATTGATGAAGGAGAAGAAGTTTGAAGAGGATAGAAGTATTAGGGGATTTAAGTTAATAACCGAGGAACAGGATTTTTTTCTCAAATAATTCACTTTTAAAATTATAATTCCCAAAATACCAACCCTCCCAAACTATTTGCAAAAATGTCCAGTTTTTAGAAACTCGCCACCACCAATGGCGAGTTCAATTTTTTTTCGGTAAAACTCGCCTCTGTGGTTAGCGACTTTATTTTTCTTGAATTTTTTTTTTTGCCATTTTTTTTATTTTACAGAAAATGGCAGAAATTAATTTCAAATTTAATTAAACTCGCTATTGAAACTGGCGAGTTTGACCAAAGTTGACTCACCAGCGAGTGGCAAAATTGTAAATTTGTTAAGTTTAAAACTCGCTTCTGGCAAAGGCGAATTCCAGCGAAATACACTGCCTTGTCGGCATTTTCATTTCATTTCAAATTTCATTCAAAGAGAGAAAAGAGACCGACGGTAGAGGAAGAGAAGAAGGCGAGTTTTAGCGAAATATACTCCATTGTTGTTGAAATCAACTCCTTGAAACTCGCCATTGTCAAAATCAATTGTAAGTATTCCAATTTTTCGATAAAATTTTTACATTTGTGGTGTAAATTTGATAAATTAAAGTGTATATGAAAAATTGATAAATTAGGGTTTCCTTAACAAAAAAATCGATCTGGTGTATTTGACATTGTTGAACAACATTTGTGGTGTTAATTTTGACAAAATCAAGTGTATATAAAAGAAGTTGAGAATCAATTTTTGTTGTATTTGCATTGTTATACTCTCTCTCTCTCTCCCAAAATGTGTACAAATATATTTGTTGTTATAGAAAATTGTAAGTGAGTTTTGTTAACAAATGCATTTGGGTGTACATATAATTCTAGTTGTTTTTTTTAAACATATGGCTTTGGTTGATCCTGGCCCTATTGAGGACACCGTTTTGACTGCACATCACAATCACCGAGCTCGATACATTTGGGCAGGACAGCCGGTGCAGAGTTTGAGTTTTAGACACGGTCCGGCTCTACCACCGAGGTTGGCTCCTATTATATTGGAGAGATTAACATTGACTGGGTTCGTGGGGGTCCACCATATAGGGAGGTTGCATTATGACTGTGGTTTGCTTGAGGCACTGGTCGAGCGATGGCGTCCCGAAACTCATACGTTTCATTTTCCGATTGGTGAGATGACTGTCACTTTAGAGGATATTGGCTTGCTTTCCGGGTTGCCGATAGATGGGGAGCCTGTCACTGATGCTGACTATCCGCCGTTTCCAGATTGGAAGGTATTGTGTCAGGAGCTTTTAGGTGCTGTCCCACCTGATGGAGAGATTGAGGGGAGTAGTCTAAAGATTAAGTGGATTCTGACCCACTTTAGTGAGTTTGAGACGCTCGCGGAAGAGTCCCCACAGGACATTGTTGATAGGTACACGCGTGCCTACATTTTGTTATGCCTCGGGTCTGTTGTGATGCCGGATAAGACAAACAGTAGGGTAAAGCTATACTGCCTACCATTACTTAGAGATGTAGACAAGATTTCGATGTATAGTTGGGGCAGTGCCGCGTTGGCATTCTTATATCGAGAGCTCTGTGGTGCGACTTCCCCCACTACGAGCCAGTGCGGTGGATTTCTTACTATTTTGCAGGTATGGTTATCTCATTTTAATGTGCATTATGATGTTAGTTTTGATTTAGTACATAAACTGTTTTGGATAGTATTTGATACTTAATTTATGCATACAGATTTGGGCATGGGATAGGTTGCTTTGTACGCAGCCGCAATCTTTTAGGCCAAATGAGGATCGTCATACCGGGTTGCCATTGGGTTGCAGGTATACTTATATAATGATTAATTTGCTAGTTAAAATGCATATTCCAACAATTTTCTTATACTTTATGTTTTTAATAAATTTCAGGTGGATCGGGCCTAAATCCCATAAGTTTGTCACTCCACACAACCTCATTAGCTATAGAGATCAGCTGGCTATGCTCAATGACCGCACAGTCATCATGTGTCCATACAAGAATAGAGCTCAGCATGCTCCAGATTATTGTCGTCAGGGTCAGGACGTCTGGAGGTCGAGGGTGCCTCTGATATGTTTCGAGAGGGTAGAGTGGCACTTCCCAGACCGTGTCTTGAGACAGTTTTGTATCCAGCAGACCGTTCCCGACCCTTGTGACATTGACGTGGAGTTGCACAAGCTTGATCGCCGAGGTAATTCACTTGTTGTTTGGAGTCAACGCCACCAGAGGTCTATAGAATTATGGCGTGCCCGGCGGGATCGCGTGGTAGATGGGGTTCGTGGTGTTGAGTATATGGATTACACCCATCCATATTACATGTGGTTCAGGAAGATAACATGCCTATTTGTCCAGAACCCTAGCCATATCCAGCCGGTTGGATATCAGTCGTCTGCCGCTTTCTTAGAGGGATTGGTAAGCAATTTTAAGTATTATTTTGTCCAGAGCAATGTTTTTTTTTAAAGATTCTTAATAAATATTATTTGTTTTGCAACTGTAGGTGCAATCGCTACAAAATGTGTATGTGAGCAATGAAGAGGGCATTGCACATGATGTTGCTGCAATGGTAGAGCTGGATGAGTCTAGAGGTAAGTAAAGAAGCAAATTAGGGATACTCTCCGGCTTATTCAGCATCAGCAGAGACTTCAGGCACCTGCACCTCAACCGCCTGTTGATCGTGTTCAGGGGGTAGTTGCTCCACAACGTCGAGAGGAGGAGGAGAGCACAGGGAGATGGAGAGGGACAGGGACAGCGGAGGCAGCGACAACGACAAGGACATGGAGACAATCAGGGACATGGACATGGAGATATGGACTTACAGGATGAGGCCGAGGAGCCCGAGGAGCAGGGAGACAGATGGACAGCTAGTCAGGTGGAGGAGGCGGAGGAGGAGGCTAGGCTACTGGTGAGGAGGGGATTGATACTTCCAGATTTCCACCTTTATTTTCAGAGAGTCAGTTAGATGAGGTAGCTTCTTCTATATTTGAGGGGATGGAGCCACATAGACACAGATATGATTTTCCCACTCCCCCTCTACCTCTTCCACTGCGTCCACAACATCATGTTAGTAGAGCCCGTGTTCCAGATCCAGATGATGACGACTTTGTTGACCGTACTCCTCGTCCCCCCCGCCACCTCCTCGCGTTCATCGACAGCAGCAGGAGGTTAGTAGAGCCCGTGTTCCTGATCCAGATGATGATGATTTTCAGCCCCCATCTAGAGCCTCGGCAGTACGATATTCAGGGAGTGGTATTAGTGTTCCTACATCTTCTTCACGGGGACACTTCGACCATTTGCCGATCCGTCTGGGACCTCATCCGGGCTCAGTAACGAGCAGAGGGAGGAATTGAGGAGACAGACATATGTAAGGAAAGGGTCAAGGGAGCGACATCCAACCAACAAATACACCCCGTCTGCGTATGACAGAAGAAGTGAGACATTGTCCCTACGTGACCGGGTTGTGGTCACGAAACTTGATATGTTTTTATGTTTTCTTTGAAACAATTACATGTATTTATGCATTTTTTATGTTAGTGCTTTTGTTGTTGGAATTGCTGTATTTGTTTTCGTTTTTTTTTTATTATTATTCTTTTTGCAGGTGTAGAAGTTGGATTTGAGTATACTCCTTCCGTCCCAAAAAGGTAAGTCCCATTTACCCATTTTGTTTGTATAATTCCCAGTCTTATTTTTTTTTTTTTTTTTTGCAGTCTTATTCTCAAACACTCTTTTCCAGGTAAATTCTTGGTTCTTTCATGTAGGGTAAAGAAATTCTTGGTATTGTTGTGGAGAGATAATTGTTATGATATCTTCCAATGAAACTACCATGCCTTTGTCACTCAAAGTAGAAGCGCTTTCTGAGTTTTCGGTACATCTACTGCTTGAATCCACATTTTAACTTGTTTTTTAGATCTAATTTTGTTGTCCTTGGCTGAATTAGTGGATGTATGTTCTATTTGTACCACCTTTTCTGCCTTGCAACTATTTTTCAGATGGTCACAACTTCACAAGCACTTTTGAGGACTAAAAAAACTTTATGTTTAATGGCCATAGATGCTTCTATCTATTTTTTTTTAGGACAATGGACAAGTGTATATTAATACATTCAACTCTGATAAGGTGCTTCCATGGTACGTCATTTGTTGCTTCTGATAAATAGTTTCTGCCCACTCGTCATGTCCATTTAGATTGCTAAATCCATCCATACTTTGCAGCAGCTCATGTTGCAATTTGCGACGTCAGAGCTTTCAACTTATTTTAGTAAAAAAGTCAATTATAAAGTTAGTAGTTCTCTGTTGTTGACCCTTTTCCTGGGCAAGCACTTTCATGCGTTTTGTCTGAGGGGGATGTTTTTTCCATGTGCTTTTTTCTTGCTATTTGCTGTCAATATTTGGTGACAATATGAGTATCTAAAGTAGGTTCCATCTATCGTTAAGTTAACCACATATGCAATCTTAAATTATTAGGTATTGCTCGGCCCGTCCCAAAAATGAATGTCAATTTTTTTTGCAGGTGGGTAATCTGTAGAAGCATTAGGGAGGGAATTTCGAGTTCACTAAACTCGCCACTGGTAGTGGCGAGTTTTACTAAACTCGCTTCTACCAGTAGCGAGTTTAGTGAACTTGAAATTCCCCAACTGTTTCTTCTCTACTGGACTGTTTCTGTTAAAAAAAAAAAAAATAAATAAAAAAAAATCAATGCGTTGAGAATCAAAAGGCTAAAATTTGAAGTTCCAGTCACTTTAGCACTTAAATGACTAATGTCAAGTACGAAAAAGAAATGAAATGACTAATAAATCCAAACTCAACTAAAAGGAAATTCATTAAGTAGAACGAAGTTCATCGAGGTCAGAATGAAGTTCAAAGAAAATAATCCAAGTCAAATAGAACGAAGTTCAAAGAAAATATTACATCCAACTCAAATAGAAATTACATGAAATCTCTATGCCCTATTATTTGGACATCTACGACGATTATGGCCTTCTTGCTTGCATGTGAACACTGAGTCTTTCGTTTATCTGATGAAAGTCCATCGAGTTTCGAAATCGTCTAGATTTGGGCCGTCCGGACTTTGCAGCACGTTTCAGTCTGGGATTAGGTAGAAAAACTTCGCACCAAATGACTCACATTCCAATAGTCCTCATGAGGTAGTGGTTCAAATGTTCCCTTCCATGTTCTTGTAGTATTCGAAAAAGAGTGTAAAATAGATCAACGAAAGAACGACCGTCCATATGTTGAGTTGGCAACATGCAAGAAGATGCGAACAAGGCATGTGATATGCAACCCATTTACCACACGTGCAAGTGCGATCATTAAATCGGACAATTTGGATATTTCCACCCTTTTCACCACGACGTGAGGTTGTCACTTGGTACACCCCCATTTCATGAGTGTTGAACCTTCTAACAAAATGTTTTGTTGCCTTCTCGCTGTTCTTCCGTATCGATAGTGAATCTTTTGGCTGAATTGTTGCAAGGGATTGATACTTGGGTTATCAGGATTACCTCCTAAGGCATTCAGTGAAAACCCGTGTCGAACCTGAAGTATTCCACACCACCGTAAAATGCAGTCTCAACAATTGCTGTTATTGGCATCCTACGGGCTCCTTCATGACACCATTAAAAACCTCAGACATGTTAGTAGTCATAATGCCATATACTTCAAATATGACCCACTGTGCTTGTCCAAGAAGTTTGCTCTCATATGCCTCAAGCAATATCGATGATGCACATTTGGCGACCAAGTATCTTCTGATATAGTCTAAGAATGCCCCAAGACGATCGGATATCAAGCATACCTCACGACTCTTGATGATATTTTGCAAACAAGATCTAAGAACCAACTCCAGTTCTTCTGGTCCTCTTTTCAACTATAGCAAATGCGAGAGGAATTATACTATCTTGGGCGTCAACACCCATTGCAATCAGTATTACTCCACTATATCTACCGTGTAGGAATGTACCATCAGCTGAAATGACAGGCCGACAATGAGAGAAAGCTTCAATACAAGGCCCAAATGCCCAAAAAACACGTTCAAAGTAGAGATCGACATCAAGAGGAGGAGGACAACCAGGAAGAAGAGCATACTCAACAATTGTTCCTCGGTTGTATTTTTGAATGGCTGCTAGGACGCGGGGTAACCTTTTATAAGATTCCTCCCAATCTCCAAATACCTCTGCTATACCCTTCTGTTTCCCATACCATGCCTTCCTATAGGTAATTGTCTTGTCGTACATTTCATTTATATGTGCAATAATAACCCCAATCTTCACATCTGGATCCTTCTTAATAAAACTTACTACTTGCCGACCAATGAACTTCGCATCTAGGTTGGGGTGATCTTGTTGGTAGTGGTGCCCTAGGCACGTTTAATAAACGTTTGTAATTGTTATCATTTATTTCATATCAATAAAGAGATGTTTTGATTATTATTGTTGTTCATGTTTACTTATAATAATCCCCGTCCCTAGTACTTGTTAAGCACTGGTATAAAGGCTAAATGATCATGGGATGATCATGTTAGATTTATGGGTACTTGTTTGGAACAAGTTACTGGACATGACCCGCTGTATGAGATTTATGTCATGGTCTATGTCATACATATATCTCATATTAGTTATGTCATTTGAATCCTTAGACATGAAGTTATTATAGTCTTCCACTTGATGAACATTGTGTTTGACATATTCAAACGCTACCTTAACACGGTAGTTATAAGGGTATGATGGCATAATCGGATTCCCGTTGGGAAGAATAATAAGCTAAATGGATTTGTCCCTCCACGGAGAGATGTCAAGCTTGGGCCTCTCGTAGGAATGATGTTGATGAAATGTTCGGCCGGACTCAAATGAATTGATTGAATCAATGTCATTTGGATTATCAACATATTCGGAATCGAGAAAGTATTGAACAAACAAGTTGACTCTTTGACCATGACTTGTGTTCAATGACATCGTGGACAAAGGGATTGTGACATATTCTAAAGGAATGCGAACTTGTATCTAGTTATACTATTTGGGTAGGTATGACGGTTTGCTAGAACCTAATCATATCTTATGGGATCATGTTTGAGCCCATTGCCAACTTAGTATAATCCTAGAGGGTCACACACAATAGAACGAATCTTAAATAAAAGGACTATATTGGCATTTAGGGTCGGAGGACTTCCAAGGAATTTCTGGAAAGTTCTGGCCTCCTGGTCAACCAAGCGGGCGCTTGGGTTGCACCAGGCGGGCGCCTGAACAATCTAGAAAAGAATGGGACTTCTGTCCAAATGAGCGGGCGCTCGGGGGGTACCAGGCGGGCGCGCCGGTATGCCGACTGGAAATTTCCTAATTCGATTAGGAAAGGTTTTTGGCACAAGATTCCTATTTGGAATAGGTCTTAATTGTGTATAAAAACCCCAATTCGGCCAGACCATATTAACAAGTGCTTTTGTGAGTCTCAAAGAGTTTGAGAGATATTTTATTTGTTCTAAGATATCATTGATTGAGGAACAAAATAATTCACAAATAAATTCCTTATAGTTCTTTATTGAATTGTGAAAGTGTGTTTCATAATATTGGTCTAGCAACCAAGATCAAATAAGTTCTCCTTTGATATTCGTTCGAAGTGTGGATACCGCTAGAGGGTGAAAATCATCATCTTCAAAGTTCGTGTTCAAGCTTTGTGATCGTGATCAAGTCTTCAAATCTCCACAAAGACCAAGAGAAAATTTGATAGCCATCAAGGGTTAGTTTTTCCTTTATTAATCATGTTATATTTGATTTAATCATATGAACGGATCCATGGGTTTGGGTTTCTTAAAATTTTTAATTGCTAAATTCCGCTGCGCATGTTACTTGGAAACCCAACAGTGGTATCAGAGCCCCGTTCATGTTGATTAATTCAATACTTGGATCATGTGTGTGTGTATATAAATTGTTTATGTTCCAAGCATGATATGAATATTGGATTATATGATGTTTATGTGTTTTGTGATTTATGTGGTTTATTGTTTTCCAACTTTAATCGCACGATTCAATCGCAATAAAAAATTATGGTGGGATTCTGAATTATTTCGATTATTGATTTTGATTGGATCAAAGTTTTAATAATCGGGGAAAATAATTTTGAGACAAAATTTTCGAACTTTAAAATTCTATACTATTCTGGCCATTCAAGCGGGCACCTGGTCCTTTGCGGGCTGGCGCTCGGTGGTCAAGATTTGTTCTGATTTTGGTTAAAATCTGAATATGGAATTTCGATAATTCGACAAAACCAGTAACAGAACCAGTCCAGACTTGTTGATCTGGAATGGGTTTTGGGTAGTTGGTTTGTGTGTGGATTTTGGGGTTTGATTTTCCTATTTGTTTTAGTCTTGTGATTCCTAGATTGGTTCAAGTTTTGGATGGCTAATCTGCGTTCATCGAGATTGTGTTTCCCAAAATTGATCGCAATCAAAGTTTCAAAGATAAAACGAAGTTAGAATTATGAAGAGTTCATAATTGCTAAAATTGAGAAACAAAGTTCTTGATTCAATGATTGGAGATCCATGTGGAATTGTGAATGCAATTGGCCTACGTTCAACGAGACCATCTATTGCTTAGTTCGGCCACATGGATTACTTTCTTGGTTTCTTGAATTAGTGCGGGATTGTGGTTGCCTAATGGCTTAGTTCGACCGCACTTCTTGTTGTCTTGATTTGGAGATAATAACCAAAGTTGAAATAGTCTCATCCTCATAATTATAGAGAAACTAATGACACATAAATATCATGCTTAAATTAATGGAGATTAATTTAGTGGCTAAAACTTGATGTGTAACATGTTTATATTATGTGCTCATAATGTGTTATATGCTATATGTGATGAACCTTCAAAGAAAGTTTTAAGTCTTTTTTGCCATGCCATGATTAAAAAACATGTTGGTACATAATGACTTTAATGTAGATTCGCCCTAGCGAGGTGCATTAAATTTATTTATGTATAAGCAAGATAGATAATGTGGGCACGCCCTAGCGTGACACATTAACTATGCGTTTAAAATGGTTAGACTTAATTGGGCGTCAAAACAGTTTTGGGCCTAGGCAAAGATGAGGTTTAACATGCTTTTTGAAATTGGATTTCTTAAAGAATCTCATAAAAGGAACTAAGAGTCATATGAGATATGATTGACAAGAGTTGTCTACCTAATTAATTTGATTTTGTGTAATCCGCCTTAGCGGACTGAAATTAAATTAAAGTTGGATCTTAACCCATTTGAATTATATTATACATTGGATGTATATGAAGGTTATATAATTTAGTGGGAGTATTTTGTTTGAAAAATACATTATTTATCTCTTTAATGAAAAACGGTACTTATTAAATTTGGGAAATTTTGCATATTTTTAGATAATGACTAATAACACTCAATCAATGTCGTTGCGATCGATCCTTGAGAAGGATAAGCTCGAAGAGAATGGTACCAACTTTATGGATTGGATCCGTAGCATAAGAATCGTTCTTAGGCAAGAAGATAATTTGTACATTCTCGATGGGCCTCTCCCCGCTGAACCACCGTCTACTGCCCCAAGGGTAGAAAGAGACAATTACAAGAAACATCGTAATGATTCTAGAGATGTAAGTTGTCTCATGCTTGCTGCTATGTGTTCAAAACTCCAACAAAGTTTGGAACATTTGGAAGCCTATGAGATAGGCGTGGAGTTGAGAAACATGTTTCAAGAGCAAGCTAGACAAGAGAGGTACAAGACCATTGTTGCATTCACTACTTGTAAAATGAATGAAGGGCAATAAGTGAGTCCTCACTTTCTTAAAATGAAAGGTTATGTAGAGCACCTTGGGAAACTTGTCTATCCAATCCCATTGGAGCTAGCCACGGATCTCATTCTTAATTTATTGCCTAAAAGTTATAATCAGTTTGTAATGAATTATAACATGCATGGAATGGATAAGAATCTCTCTGAGTTGCATGGGATGCTCAAAAACTGCAGAGATGAAAATTGTGGAGAAAGGTTCTCCCGTGCTCTTGGTTCATGATGGGAAGAAGCCTGGTGCCAAAGGCAAGGGTAAGGCAAAAGTTGTCAAACCAAGATAATCAAAGCAAAGGTTGCCAAGGCTTCTGAGGCAAAACCCAATTCACAAAAGGATGCAATCTGTTTCCATTGTCAGAAATTGGTCATTGAAAACGTAATTGCAAGGCTTTCTTGGAAGAGCAAAAGAAGAGAAGAGCAGCAAGGCTGCGTCGACTTCAGGTATCTATATGATAGATATTATCCTTTCTACCACTGATTCTTGGGTATTGGATACCGGATGTGGTTCTCACATTTGTCTAAATGTGCAGGGACTAAAGAATAGGAAACTGCTTAAAGAAGGTGAAGTAGATCTACGCGTGGGAATGAGCAAGAGTTGCTGCATTAGCCGTAGGGACTTATGAAGTCACTTTACCTTCCGGATTAATTCTTGTTTGAACAATTGTTATTATGTTCCGGATTTAAGCAGAAATATTATTTCAATTCTTGTTTGGATAATGAAGGTTTTAAGTTTCTTATTGAGATAAGAAGAAAATTTTCTATTTATTTAAATGATGTGCTTTATGGTATTGCTAATTCATTTAATGGCCTTTATATCTTGGATGTCAAGAATGAAAATAATGTCTATCATGTAAATAAGAAATCTAAACCTAATGATGTAAATCATACTTATTTGTGGCATTGCCGTCTTGGTCATATTAATGAGAAGCGTATCTCAAAACTCCATGGGGACGGACTTTTGGGTTCATGTGACTTAGAGTCATATGATACTTGTGAGTCATGTCTTCTTGGAAAAAATGACTAAGACACCTTTTACCAAGTTCGGTGAAAGGGCAAGCGACTTATTGGGGTTGATACATTCCGATGTATGCGGACCATTAAGTAGCAATGCTAGGGGAGGATTTCAATACTTCATAACCTTCACTGATGTTATAGTAGATTTGGGTATGTTTACCTAATGAAACATAAAAGTGAAGCATTTGAGAATTTAGAATATTTCAAAATGAAGTAGAAAAACAACTTGGCAAAAGTATAAAGGCACTTCGATCGATCGAGGTGGTGAATACTTAAGTCAAGAATTTGATGATCATCTAAAAAATTTGTGGAATAGTTTCACAATTGACTCCGCCCGGAACACCACAATGGAATGGTGTGTCTGAGAGGAGAAATCGGACTTTGTTAGACATGGTTCGATCAATGATGAGTCAAGTTGATCTTCCAATATCCTTTTGGGGTTACGCCCCTAGAAACCGCTGCTTTCACACTAAATCAAGTTCCAACTAAATCGGTTCCAAAGACTCCATATGAGATGTGGAGTGGAAAAGAAACCTAGTATCTTTCATGAGGATTTGGGGTTGCGAAGTTTATGTCAAGAGACTTATCTCTGACAAATAGCACACAAATCTGATAAATGTATTTTCGTGGGATATCCTAAGGAAACTAAAGGATATTACTTTTACAACCGAGAGGACAACAAGTGTTTGTTGCCCGAACTGGTGTCTTTTCTAGAGAAAGAGTTTCTCTCCAAAGAAATCAGTGGGAGTAAAATAAATCTTGAAGAAATTCGAGAACCAGAAAATAACAGTGAACCAATAGTGGAACCAAGAACAAGAACCACAAGGAGTTGTGGAACCTGTTCAAAATACACACAAGCATCTCGCAGCAGATCTAGTAGGTTACGATCCGAGCCCGAGAGATATGGATTTCTCGTAACGGATAGTAATGAGGTAGAATCATTGAGAATGATGAACCGTCAACCTACCAAGAGGCGATGTCTTCTCCTGATTCGGACAAGTGGCTTGGAGCCATGGAATCCGAATTGCAATCCATGTAAGACAATCAAGTTTGGAATTGATTGATGCCGCCCGGGAAGTGTAAAAACCATAGGATGCAAATGGGTCTTCAAGAAGAAGACTACATGGATGGGAAGGTGCCATACTTACAAAGCTAGGCTTGTAACGAAGGGTTATAGGCAAGTTCATGGTATTGACTATGATGAGACAGTCTCACCCGTAGCAATGATCAAGTCTATAAGAATTTTGCTTGCCATTGCCGCATATCATGACTATGAAATATGGCAGATGGACATCAAAAACCGCTTTCCTGAATGGAAAACTCTAAGAGGATGTGTATATGACACAACCAGAAGGTTTTGAACAAGATTCTAAGGTATGCAAATTGCAAAAGATCCATCTATGGATTGAAGCAAGCTTCAA
>JAOWBW010003583.1:0-24947 GCA_026119855.1 Campanula takesimana | reverse complement strand
ATGCAAGTAATCTCTTTTGAATTCTCCAAGAATCATCTATCCAATGGCATGTTACACCCATACACCCATATAAAATGTCTTATTTTGCTATCGCTCCATATGTCAGAACAAATAGAAACCTTAGATGACAAATGACCAAATATTTGATATAAAGCATATTTAATTTCTCCTACTAAATTTTAAGATCACGAGTGAGGTTGTACGAGCTACTTTCGTAGCGGAGGGATTAAGAGAAAGCTTAATTAATTGCTCATAGTCTCGTTATCGGGAAAACTAAAGGGAAGGGATTGGGCACAAACAAATTTAGCCATTTGTTTCCTATGGTTTAATGATCATATGAAAATAAATAGAAGAAGTTTGAGAACACGTACCTCGATTGGGTTGTTGCACAAATCCTTGCAATTGTGTTTGGTTCGAATCTATGCCATATTTTCCGGGATGATGGTTTCTTGTATGTCGATCCATAGTACCGTATCCACCCCCTTTAGAGAATGGAAAAGTTTTTTCACTCCCCTTTGGACAATAGTTGCATATTGCCGTGAAATTCCTACCCGTGCCATCATTGACGGGTTTTTTTCTGTAGTGTTTCGTGAAAATTACAGATTCTTGTTTTTTGGCTTTAGGAGGTCTCGGGATATTACTTCATTTACGACGACGCCCTCCCATTGTGGCTTCCATATATTGGCATCACTTTCTTCAGTATTTGGAGTTGAACTTGGACCATATTCAAATGGTGGTGGTGGTGGTGGTGACGGTGCAAAATTTGGAACTTCTAGCACTTCGTCGCCTTCATTTCATTCCCCCCACAAATTTTCATTTGCTCCCGCAGCTCCCCCTTCAAAATAGAGACCTTCGGGATCAACAAATGATGGTCGTGGTGGATCAACAAGTGATGGTCGTGGTGGATCAACAGATGATCGTCGTGGTGGATCAACAAGTGATGGTCGTGGTGGATCAACACATGATCGTCGTGGTGGATCAACAAATGATGGTCGTGGTGGTGCTTGGGGTTGGGGTGATGAAGATGAGACTTTGTCCTTACTAGCTTTACTCTTGTTGCTTGTCAACTTTTTAAGGAAATTACTCATGATGGAAAAAATATGTCGTAGAGAGAAATGAAGATGAAAGGAACTAAGGTTGAAAGTCTTGAATCAACAATTTTAGTTTGAGAGAGTTGAGAGAGATAACTGAGTTTTGATGAAGTAATTTATTTGGAGAGGGAAATAGTATTTATAGTAGGAAATTTAATTAGGATAACAATTTTTATTTTTATTTTTATTTTTTTAACTTTGAAAACCGTCAAAAACGCAGTCAAACGGCTATATTTGGTCGAACTTCCGTTAGTTAACGGAAATAAACGGGCATAAGTTAAATTTCCAACGGATCCATTGTGTGTGGTCTCATGTCAGCAGGCTTTGTTCTGCCCGTTCTGGTCTCTGCAAAGCAAAAGCATGGGATGGGAAGGGTGTGCCAAGAAAGGGACTAGAGAGGGAAAGAAAAGAAAGGACAAGGCAGATAGTGATGGAAATAAGGGTCTAATTGCAAATATGTAAGTGCTTCAGAGGAAAAATGATACATACATATATGTGTATATATAGATAGCGATGGAAATGAGGGTCTAATTGCAAATATGTAAGGGCTTTAGAGGAAAAATGACATACATATATGTGTATGTATAGATACATAAAAGACAGCCGAGAGCCGACTGATGCCAGCGCTAGAGTCCAGACCAGGTACATGCAGGTGGGCCACTGGGCCTGGCCCATGCCAGGCGGCGGATTCGATTGCCGGATTGGAATGGACGTCCGGTTCCTGGCCGGTTTTTCGATCCGGTTCACGGTTCCGGTTCGAAGAACCGGCGGTTCACCGGTTTTCAAACCCGCGACCCTTAACTGGCCCGGATGACTTGCGGTTCCGGTTTACTCCCCGGTTTGCTCCGGTTCCGGGCTTCTCCGGTCCGATTTTCCGGTTCCGGGCCGGTTTGGTCATCCCTAGGGGTGTCAGTGGTTCGGTTTGGTTTGTGGTCTGACCCCTTCAGACCAAACCGTCAGACCGAACTGCCAGACCAAACCACCAGACCAAACCGCCAGACCACATATATTAGTCATATATTTGTATTTTAAGTAACATTCACCTTTAAATTATTAAAATAATTTACATTACATTACATCATTCTTAACTCTCGTTTTGCATCTTATTCAATATTCATTTCATCGAATGTTATATTTATTGACGCACATAGTTAACAAAGTTCAGTAGTGTATTCACTTCCTTCGGATTCTTTATTCGTTTAATATTTTTATTCTTCCGAATTTTCTCTTTTAAACAGAGCGTAAACCATAATTTGAATCGTGATATGAACCTCAATGTGAATGGTGGTTTAAACCACGATCTAAACCATATTCTAGACCACGGTCTAAACCGCAGTCTGGACCACATTACTGAACCACAGTCTGAACCAAACCGAACCAAACCATGGCGGTTTGGTTTGGTTTGGTTCGGTTTGAAATTTTTCGTGGTTCGGTTCGGTTTGGAATTTTCCCAAACCGATGACTAGTGGTTTGGTCTCTAAAATGGCCGAGACCGAACCAAACCGAACCATTTACACCCCTAGTCATCCCTACATGGTAGGCAACATGGCGAGAAAGAAGAAGTGATGGGAGGAGCCCATGGAAGCCTCTTCGCGACACGAGATGTGCAGGACGAATGCGTTGAGGAGGCACCCGTTCATGAAGACCAAATATGCTCCTACGTGTTAGGGATTGTACGAGACAAACACCTTGGAGCATGACCAGAACAGAAACCGGCAACGAGTAGCATGTCGGAGGACAGAAGATGGAGCGGGCGATGATTATTTTCATGACCGCACATCAGATAACACATCAGGACGCACACCGTTGTGCCTATCTGGACCAGGTTTGATAGAGGACCTGCGTATGATTGATTATGGCGTGCAGTCGTCAGAGAATGAAGACCTCGGCAGCGGCGCTGGATAGAATGAAGACATCTGGGGACTGCATGAATCGCAGCTTGTGTGTTAAGTTGTTCGGACACTTATGTGATCAACGTTGCACACAAGTGGACTGACGATTAAAAAAAAAAGTTCCCTGTTTTAATTTTCATATTGGCAAGTTGGGTATCTACGTTGTAGATCCTCCAACTTGAGGGGAGAGTTGGAGAATAAGGTGGATCAAGATCGAGCCGGAACAAGTTGAAGATATGCGAGATCGAGATCAAACCTAACCGAAGATATGCACAAAGTCAAGTTGAATGGAATAATGAGATTTTGTATATCTCAAGTAAATATTTTGAATATATTTTGTTAATACCACCTTATTTAGTGAATGTAAATTAGGAAGATGAGTACTCTTCAAGAATTAAGGTTTAGGGTTTAAGCTTTAGTTGTAATTATTTGAGAGTGAATAACCACATTAATATCATACTCCTCTCAAAGTCTCACCGATATATTTTTTGATATGTTGCCATAAAAAAAACGGTGGACTGCTAGTTTTTTCTTCTTCTTTTTAAGGCAATTTTGCCTAATATAAATTAATCTAAAATTTTAAAAACGCAGAGCATTTATTCTAATAAGGGTAACATAGCAATATCCAAAAAGAAAATCAATAAATTACTTTTTTAGAACACCATTTGGTCAAACGTAAAATCAATTGAGTCAATGGGAACACTCTAGTCACCCTCCATTGATACATAAATGCTTTAAATGACATTACCTGTATAAATTTTGGGTACTACTATATACAAGGCATGGATTTTACAAGGCATGGAGAAATGACCAAAGTACCCTCATATATATACTTTTTTTAAAAAAAAAACCTTCCCCTCCCTCCCCATTTCAAACCAGTTCGACTCTTCTCTCTCTCTCAAACGGCGGAACCCTTCTCTCTCTCAACGGCGGCGACCACCACAAGACCGACCACCATACACAACCCGAAATGAAGACAAACCTTCCTCTCACCGGCGGAAAGTCCGGCGCCGCCTCTTCTACCGCCGCTCCAAAAGTAATCATAATTTCTAAACCTAAATTTCAATTTGAAAACCCAACATTAATTTTATGCCTAAAATCGATTATATAACGCTTAGTGTTGTTTAAACCTATCCTATATGGTTCTAATTGCGATTTCGTAACATAAATTGGGGTTTTTTGTTTGAATCGGATACGAATTCGTGGGCATAAAATTTGAAATTGTCGGGGTGTGTTTCGTATGAACAAACACGAGCTTCCTGTCAACATGTCGTGTATTAGCACACGATATGTAAACTGATGAATCAGTTTACATTTCGTGTGCTAATACACGACATGTTGATGTGCATTTCGTGTGTATTTACACGACATACTTGTCAACATTTCGTGCATGAGCACACGATATGTAAACTGATGAATCCGTTTACATGTCATGTGCTCATACACGAAATGTTGACAAACATGTCGTGTAAATACACACGAAATGCACATCAACATGTCGTGTATTACCACACGAAATGGTATCTGTGAAGTGAATTTTGTTTAAATTTTTTGTTGTTAAATATTTCAACTATAATTGTTGCTTATTTATTGTCTCTTATTTAATTTTTTGTAGGGACGTAAACCTGCGACTGCCTCTAATAGAAAGAGGAAGGCCGAGGAGGCAGCTGCAGCTAGAGGAGATGCACGGACCAAAAAGAAGCACGACAAGAATGTCGTGATTGAGCAGATTGTGGATGATGAGACAGATAGTGAGGGTACAGATTATAGTACGGGGTCGGAGGACGATTCATCTTATGGTACTCGTTCCCGAGGTGCATCTGTCCGTGAGGGACACGGATCTGGTGATGATAATGAGGAGGAGGAGGAGGTGGAGGAGAGTTTATCTGTGAGGCCTCGCAAGAGGCGGGAGGCACGGGCCAGAAAGGGGAAAGGGGCTAAGGATGAACAGTGGCAGCTTAAGAGTAACCCCGGTGGCAGCCCGGAGGAGGTTGATTTGTTGTACGGGTTTGGTCATCACCGAGCCCGTAAGATATGGGAGAACGCCACTTGTGAGCCGGTGTTGAAGCGCCAAACGAGGCAGCAGATTCTAGATAAGTAAGTATATGATTTGTTTATTAAATAGCTTTATTATTTGTTGTTATTGTTTTAAACCTCCTCTGTTCCAGAAAAACAGTCCCATTTTGACTTTTTGTTAAAAAAAAAATCAAAATGGGACTGTTTTTCTGAAACAGAGGGAGTATTAATTATAATGTTTTGTTTGGAATCAACAGGTTCTCGCATGCTTCTTTACCGGAGGATGATAGAGCTTGGTGGGCTCGTGTTCAGGGTACCGGCCTCCATTACCCACATGATGCTACCATTCGCCGGCCTAGCATGGCGCTCCTAACGGCGTTTGTGGAACGGTGGTCTCCCGACTAATACCTTCCACATGTCGTGGGGGGAGATGACGATCACTATGCATGACGTCACTCATATCCTAGGTATATTCTTGTTTGTTGTCTATTTTTTATAAATTACATAAATTTTATCAATTTCATAGATTTTATCAATTTCATAAATTTTATCAATTTTATTAATTATTTAATTTTCAATTTGTAGGTATCAGCTGTTCAGGTGGCCCTGTTACGAAGGCGGTTCCAGAGCCTAACGTAGCCGGTATCAGGGCACGCCTTGATACATGTCGGAAGGCACGACGTACTCTTTAGATGGCCTCCGCCGGTCCTTTGAGACCCTTCCGACATGACTGACGATGAGCGCGCTTCCACGTACATCATGTTCCTCCTCGGCTCCACGCTGTTCGTGGACAAAACTCAGGATAAGATGCCCTCAGAATACCTTTCATTATGCGTGGACATGTGAAGCCAGCGGTTTACGAGTACGAGACAAACACCACATTATACACCGTGGCAATGATGTGCCCTATCTCTGGGAGTGTCAACCAATAATATTCCGAACAAGGTGAGGTATAGTGAGCAATGCAACTATAGAGCTCGTCCATATCTCTCCAAGGCATAACTCTCTCATAAAGCGCGCAGCGATGAAGCAGCTCCTTGGCACAATCTGAGCGCACTCTTTGCCACATCTCCTCAGTTCCGTATATTTGCACTGCTACTGCTCTATATCCACAATTTCCATCACCCATCACATCTGTGAAGCCATCAATAAATGGGACAATGATAGGTGTAATCAACATCCTATACCCAGAAGTATGTAGTTCATTGACTTGTCCATTCCACGACCCCGTCCCCGTCCCCGTCCCCGACCTCGACCTCTACCTCTACCTCTCCACGACCTGAACCAGCTAGTGGTGGAAGAGATGTAGGAGTAGTAGGGCTAGATGGTGTAGTGTTTGAAGCTGATTCCGGATTGGGTGACTCCCGCGACCTCAAACCTGATTGGGTTGATGCAATAAATGAAGATCTAGACCTGCTGCTAGTGGAGGGTGGTGTAGTGGGGACTCCAAAATGTCTGTCGGTACGCTCCCAATCTGACAGTACTCTACAACTGGTGGTCCGGGGTTTATTTGCCTTTGAAATATGATCCGGCTCATAAGCATCTCCGGTTTGTGGATGTAGCCCTTCATTTATCGTTCGGAATAACCTTCTCTTTATAGGTGCAGGTGCGTTCTGCAGTTCATTCAACACAGCTTCAAAATCAGGCCCAGTTGGACAGTATTCTAGTTCAATGTCCAACTTCTTCCAGAAAGCATGAATCGAGGACAACTCTATCCGGCCCCCAGACTTTTGTATGCATGCAATCTCGTGACTACATGGAAGTCCATGTGTTCGCCTCAAGTAACACCCACAAACTGAAGCATCCACGACATTACCCCCACAACGACTCCGCTCTTCTTTGATGATGTCCAAGGCTGCCTTTGACACTCGCCCCAATATGTCGTGATACAGATCACATGTCTTCATATCATTTGGGGTTATACGCTTCCAGGATATCACGGAAGCGTATATGCCTGACCGTGTTACACGGCAGTTTGGGATCCAGCAGAAAATCCCCAGAGACCCCATATCTTGCGGCCGAGATTGTTCATTGATGGCTGGTCAAAAGGGGTACAAGAAGTCCTATGGAACGCGTGATGATATATGGGAGGATTGGTTAGAGGACGGCTTGGGGTTTTCGATCCAGTGCGTAGATGGGGGCCGTCCGTGAGCGCATCTGATCCTGTTACTTCCACGTATATGCAGTGGTTCCTGGCTAGGACTCATGTTCGGATTACTAATCCGATTCATGATGGCCTAGTTAACGTTCCACCTCCGCCTAGGGTTGTAGAGGCTCGAGATAGACTGCTTGCGATGCTCACGGATGACAGGATACCCGCGGATGTCATAGATGAGATTAGACGGGTGCACGAGCTATTAGGAGGTCCCCATTAGGTTTATGTTTTAAATTTCTGGTTTGTAAGACACGTATTTCATACATTGGTAGTTTGACACTTGGGATACATTGATTGATTTTAAATTTCTGTTTTGTAAACTTTTGATGTTTGACACTTTGGGATATGTTTCAGTTTAAATTTCTGGTTTGTAATTCTGGTTTCTGGGTATGTTTCTGTTTCTGTTAAGTGTCTGTTTTTTTTTTCAGTACAGAGACCATGTCGTGTGCTTATACACGAGATGGTGTGACTCATCTCGTATATATACACACGACATGTTTTCTTTCCTCTCGTATGAACACACACGAGATACATTACTGGGTAATTAGTGTATTTCGTGTAATGTTCATACGACATAAATGAACCAAGTCGTGTATATTTATACGAGTTATGATATACCATCTCGTGTATAAGCACACGAGATGGTCTCTGTACTGAAAAAAAAACAGACACTGAAACAAACAAACTGAAACAAACAAACTGATGTATCCATACATCAAAACTATAATTTAAGTACTACATCAAGTGATCTAATTTTAATATACTATATCCGTCCCAAAAAACAGTCATACAAAAACCAAGTATCCATAATTCAAAAATCAATACACTATACACATAAACTATGGCATATTTCCTGCAATTCGTGCTTCGTTCGCCGTAATTGAGAGTCGGTTGAATGTTTCTATCCGAGTTCTGTATGGCATGATCAGGTTACTTGCGCTTGGATCACGTCGATCCTCCCAATATAGTGCTAATGATGGTATCGGGTAATCACTATCGGACATGTGCAGCTGCAAAAGTAATTAAATAGTCAAATATAACAAATTTAAAAAAGATATTTAAATATAACGAATGTAAACAAGATAGTTAAATATAACGAATTGAAGTATCATACCAATATAAAATGGTTTCCCACATGTCCCAACACAAGTGTGTCTGTGGGTGGTCCTGTTCCTTGTGGTACAGTCACTGGTAGACATGTGAAGCCAGCGGTTTGCGAGTACGAGACAAACACCACATTATACACCGTGGCAATGATGTGCCCTATCTCTGGGAGTGTCAACCAATAATATTCCGAACAAGGTGAGGTATAGTGAGCAATGCAACTATAGAGCTCGTCCATATCTCTCCAAGGCATAACTCTCTCATAAAGCGCGCGGCGATGAAGCAGCTCCTTGGCACAATCTGAGCGCACTCTTTGCCACATCTCCTCAGTTCCGTATATTTGCGCTGCTACTGCTCTATATCCACAATTTCCATCACCCATCACATCTGTGAAGCCATCAATAAATGGGACAATGATAGGTGTAATCAACATCCTATACCCAGAAGTATGTAGTTCATTGACTTGTCCATTTCCACGACCCCGTCCCCGTCCCCGTCCCCGACCTCGACCTCTACCTCTACCTCTACCTCTCCCACGACCTGAACCAGCTAGTGGTGGAAGAGATGTCGGAGTAGTAGGGCTAGATGGTGTAGTGTTTGAAGCTGATTCCGGATTGGGTGACTCCCGCGACCTCAAACCTGATTGGGTTGATGCAATAAATGAAGATCTAGACCTGCTGCTAGTGGAGGGTGGTGTAGTGGGGACTCCAAAATGTCTGTCGGTACGCTCCCAATCTGACAGTACTCTACAACTGGTGGTCCGGGGTTTATTTGCCTTTGAAATATGATCCGGCTCATAAGCATCTCCGGTTTGTGGATGTAGCCCTTCATTTATCGTTTGGAATAACCTTCTCTTTACAGGTGCAGGTGCGTTCTGCAGTTCATTCAACACAGCTTCAAAATCAGGCCCAGTTGGACAGTATTCTAGTTCAATGTCCAACTTCTTCCAGAAAGCATGAATCGAGGACAACTCTATCCGGCCCCCAGACTTTTGTATGCATGCAATCTCGTGACTACATGGAAGTCCATGTGTTCGCCTCAAGTAACACCCACAAACTGAAGCATCCATGACATTACCCCGACAACGACTCCGCTCTTCTTTGATGATGTCCAAGGCTGCCTTTGACACTCGCCCCAATATGTCGTGATACAGATCACATGTCTTCATATCATTTGGAATTCTGCTCTTTGATTGCTCCATAGTAGCTTTGATTGTTGTTATTTGGATTTCCATAATCTCATGAGCCTTTTTGAACAATGTGTCAAAAGTAGAAGAAGCACTCCCCAAGGCCTTCTTCAACATGTTATGCTCACTCTCAGCCCTGTTCGTGGTGTGGGTTCCGAAGTGTAGTAAGTGATCTGTGTGCATGGACAAAATACTCGTAGAGTATGGACCAATCCATGTCTCCCGGAGGTAGGTAAATAAAACAGGATAAGAGCTGTAATGATCGCAAAACAATTGCCAACGGGTGTCCCACTCTGAGCGAGTAGCGGCTGATATTGCATAATTGAATCTCTTCATGAATGATAGTGCGAACTCCGGGCTACTAGTTTTACCCAACGCCCTCTTTCTAACATTGACTTCGATATGCCTTCGACACAAATGGTGTGCGGTTTCGGGAAATACCATTTGGATAGCATTAATGAAAGCCAAGTCACGATCAGTTAAGAAAACTGTTGGCATGTGGGGAGTATGAAAAAGACTTTGCAAATTCTTGAGTGCCCACGTGTAATTCTCAGTCTTCTCATTTTGGAGGAACGCATATGCAATTGTGAAATTCTTCCCCGTTGAAGTAAATCCTATAATCTCAAGGAATGCCATTCCATAGCAGTTGGTGTTGTAAGTGCAGTCACCTTGTACTACATAGGGAAAACAGTTAAGAATATCCGATGCTCGTGGGTGAGAGAAGAATATGTCACCGATCATGTCACTCTCATCGGCTTTCCTCATGAAGACGATATATTGCTTATCCTCGAGTAATTTTATGAATTGTTGAAGAGAGGATCTCCCTTGTCGTTCTTGTGACTTGCATTTTGTGAGGGCATTGTGGACGTGTTTCGGAGTACTCACGTTCTTCTCATCCTTCCTCTTTAACATTGTTAGAATGTTATTTGGACGCACCGAAGACTAACTTGCGCTACACACCTCCTCATATTCAGAACTTGTCAATTTACCCAACGGATGACCTTCGGGATACGTTGGAAAGTCATGATTATGAGAACCATTCTTCACAACGTAACCCCATAACCCATCACCCCTTTCTTTGGCCCGGATTTCAAAATTACACCCAATCTTCTTCGTACTAGTCAACCTCACATCCTTAGTTTTTCCGGACCTGTACTTGCCACCAAAATGGCATACAATCTTCGCGTAGCCTAGGATCTTGCCACTTGTCTTCCTCGAATCTCCTATAGAAAGGGTTATATTTTGACGGACTGCGATATCCCGTACGTGTTTAACAAGCTCATCCCTATTTGAAAATAATAGGGATGTATCGAATTGATCACTGACATCCGGTCTCTACAAATTGTATTACCATCAATTAGAAAATTGCAAAATAAACAACAGGCTGAATGACATTTCGTGTAGTAATACACGACATATTAAGAACTATGTCGTGTACTTATATACGAGTTGGTTCTGCACATCTCGTGTAAATATACACGACGTAGTAAATTACCACTCGTGTATTAGTACACGACATATCACGATATCAGAATTTAAAAATCCAATCTTGAAAAACAATTCAGTTTCAATATTGGATTTTTATTGTGATTTTGATCATAACACCAAATATAACTTTAAGAATTTACTTCATTGCAGCTTGGAATTTGATTTTGATGTGGAGAATTTGGTGGCAAACCTTCTTCTTCAAAAATAAAATCCACAAGATCAAGATTAATGTGATCATAAAGACTTGGAGAATGTTGTGGAGAATCAATAATATGGTGTTAGATAATGATAATAATGTGTATAGATTGATGGGTGTTAAGAATGGTTGTTGTGAAAGTGTATATCAATGGTGCTGCATGGGTGTTAACCAGCCGGCGGTGTAATGGGTGTTAATGGCCGTTACAGGTAGGGTTTATGGGGGTTTAAGTGTTCTGTTCTGGGTGTATCTCGTGTGAACTAACACGAGACAATATGGTACAAGTCGTATAAATTCCATACGAAATGTTTTTTTTTCTGGTAATAATCTCGTATGAACAATACACGAGATATAATCTATCAAGTCGTGTAGTGTTCATACGAGATGTTCTAACATAGGTCGTGTATTCAAACACGAAACAACTTATGAAAAAGAGAAATTTAATTATAAATAAATGCGGTAGGTTATATGATATTGTATGATGTTGGTTCATTCATATATGTAATCATTGTTTGTTTTCCACATTATTATAACAATAAACATATAATCTTGATTAACAAATATGATAATTTCAAATATATAATCTTGAGCGAGTGGCATTCCTCTAATGTACAACTTGTCATTAACCTCGTTTGGCAAATCATCGAAACAACTTAACTCGTTATATAACATGTTTAATTAACTCATTATATATAATCTTGATTAGAAATATAACACCATAATTCATTAATTTAACATAGTATATGCACATCATAACACGTCTGTTAGTTGATAAATAAAGTGGTATCACTTTTAACTAATAAATGTGATAGGTTATTTATGATATTGTATGATGAATTATAACATGTTTAATTACCTCTTTAAATATAATCTTGATTAGAAATATAACACCACAATCATTTGTTTGGGGATTATAAATAAAGTGGTATCACTTAAATGTGATAGGTTATATGATATTTGTTACTTGTCATGTCTAAGTGTACAAATTTTGCTCAATTAACAACACAATTCAATAATTTATCATAGCATATGCGTATCATTAACATCGTGTTGCAAATCATCGAAGAACACCTTCATTTTGATATGTCGTATGGATATACACGAGAGTATGGTATCATATCGTGTGGTTTTGTACGACCTTAATGACTGAGTAAATTTAAATTTCGTATAAGTTCATACGACTTAATATTTTACACAATTGGTCTATGTCGTGTAAAGGTACACGACATGAAGGCTTCCTGTCGTCCTTTCGCACACAACACGCGAAGGGTAGTTTCGTCATTATTGGTGCCTTGTATGTAATATGCCTTGTATATAGAATTTACCATAAATTTCAAGTAAATATTAGAACGGTTTTTTAAAAACCGATATTCGAAACATATATTATCTCATAACAATATCCATTCTTTCGGGTATGGATGGCCAAAACCGGTTCCGGACCCGGTTCTGGTTCGGAACCCCCGGTTTCGGTTCGGCATATATGTGACCCTGAACCGGCCCGTGCTTACCCCGGTTCCGGTTCCGGTCCCCCCTTTAAAATTATTGAAAAACAAGGGATTTTCGGTCCGGTTCGCCATTTTTGTGAACCGTAACCGGGCCGGATGAATGGCGGTTCCAGTTACTCCGGTTCCGGTTTATTCACCGGTTTGCTCCGGTTCCGTGCTTCTCCGATCCGGTTCCGGTTCCGTTTGGCCATCCCTACTTTCGGGTGCCCACAGAACTTGAAGGAATAAGTATATACTGTATAAATTAAAGAATTAGAAAGAGTAGGTGTCGCAGAGTATGAAAAGTGAGGTAGAAAATAGTAGCGAGTTAGAAAATGGTGGTACTTGATGGCAACGAGATGGTGGTATGGTAAAATGGTGCTTGATGTGGTGGTGGTTAGTGTCAGTGTTGAATTGTTGGTATTGAAGTTCGGTGATATTTGTGGTGATGGTGATGGTGTTTCGTTAATTTCGTTAATTTGAAACATGCATTACAACCAATGTCTCAAATCAAAAAACTAACCACAACCATCCCAATCCATATTTAGGAAACGGGCATGGAGGCTGGCTGAGTTACTGCTGATGCACGTGCTGCTCATGGACCTGCGCCATGGGGTTCACTTGCTGGACCTGCGCCATGGGGTTCACTTGCTGGTTCAGAGCAAAGAGCACTTGCATTTGTTGTTGCTGCATAAACATCATACGCTCATACATCTTCATCATCTCTATTTTATCTAGAAGCCTCTCCTTCGTCTGTTCACGTATCTGCTCTCGTTGTAGCAGCAGCTCCTCCCCCATCTGCTGCAGCAATTCCTCTTGACCATCAACACGTTGAGTCAGCCTTCCGATTAGCTCGTCCTTTGCTCTTTCTCGACCCTCCTGATCCATGCGTGAATAACTACTCGTACGGGCTGATGCCATTTTGAGTAACGCTTCATCATGGGCTCCGAATCCCAATATCTCATCTCCATTTGGGGGTTGTCCTTCGGAGAGCGCCTCGTACTTCTCCTGCCAATCGTCAAATACACAAAAGATTGTCAAAACATTATTGCCTCCGTCCCGAAATGAATGTTTAAAAAATAAGAGCAAATTTGGAATCTTTTTGGACATTCATTTGGGGACGAGGTAGTACCAAATTATATGAACACGTGTGACGCGTATGGTATATTGTTGAGATGTACTCCCTTTGTCCCATAATAATGTGCACAAACTTCCCTTTTGGTACTCCCATTGATAAGTGTTACTTTCCCAAAATGAAAATTTTATACTATGTATCTTTTCTCAATGGGACCCACTTGTCATATTCACATCAACTATCTACTACTATTCTCTACCTCACTTTTCATACTCGCTACAACTCTTCACTACTATTCCCTCCTTAATTCGTGTGCACACCCAAAATGCGCACATTGTTATGGGACGGAGGGAGTATATAGGTAATAAGATTAGTACTTAAATACTCCCTCCGTCCAAAAAAGATGGTCCCATTTGGTTTTTTGTGGTCAATACAAGTGAACTTTAACCATCAAATTAAACGGGGCTATCTTTCCAGGACGGAGGGAGTATGCTGTTTTATGAGTAGATTTAAGCTCTTAGCTACAAGACTAAACAAACACGTATATCCATACCGTTCTATCATATTCATAAGTCACAAGAAATAAAAATGACATTAGTTATTTTAAATACACATACCACATGCCTATGGTGTTCGCAATGATCGGTCGATCCTTTCACGCGTTTCGTCCCCAAGTCGCACGAACTTGCTCTTTTTCTCTTCCCCAGCTCAGATCTTTCTTCTATCGAACGAAGATCTTCCCAATGAACAATCCACTTAGCCCAAGCCTCATTTGTCAAGAAGTCTGGCTTTGGCTTTCCAGCCTGCCAAACCAGGTTCATGATGTTGTCCATGTTCTTCAGGTACCCTTGTTCAGCAGCACGATTAAAGACATCTCTCACTATTTCGTCGGGGTAGCCAGGCCAAGCAAATAAAGTCTAAAAGAAGTTAACATATAGTATTATTATTCAACAAAAAGTACAAAAATAGTATGGGAAAACATTGTTTTTGTCCATCATGGGGCGTGTTTCACTTTTACAATCAAACTTTATATTTTTCATTTTAACCATCGTACCATAAACCACAAACAATGGTGTCATTTTATACCCAAATTTATAATAAAATTACACCATTGTTTGTAGTACAATGGTAAAATTGAAAAAATAAAGTTTGATACTAAAAGTGAAACACCCCCCAAAGTATGATGGACAAAAACGGAGATTTCCCAAATATTATTAATAAATCAAAGAACTAATATATAATTACCTTAAACTCTTCCCACCATGAGTCTTTGACCTCTTGCGGCACATCCTGATAGGTCGGGAAAAACTCTAACTGGCGAGATTGTAATAGCTCTCCAATACAGCGTTTGAGGATGAAGATGGTAGAGGAGAAACAAAGAAATCTGCTCTCAAGTTATATTTAATTAAACGTTGCATAAATTTAACAATAGAAAATGATGGGCGAATTGCATATTACACGCGTGAACTTTGCCACGAGTTGCAATTCGGTGGTCAATGTTTAAGGTGTGCCACAACTGTTACCTGTTACCTGAACTTGACATTTTGTTTCAATTCGATGAAAAACAGTGAGGGCCCGTTAGAAAATGGACGGAAATTGATAGAAACCTCAACGAGCTTTTGAAAAGGTGGTGCAATGTACACCAACAAATTCACATTGTTAACTATTTTGTCCATCATATTAATAACAGAAGTGACTGAGTGATACATGTTTCTGGTGTATCACTCTTGTCCAACGTACAAGACTTAAATGAATAAAGAGGATTGTACCATCCCAAAAAGAAAATGCCATGCTTTGACTTTTTTTGTCAATTTAATTGAGTTTTGAACAAAATTTTAATGATTCCATGAAATTTTTAAGACGCTATTAAGAATAGTATCAATAACAATATTTACAGTTTCATGGAAAGCAAATAATTTAATAAATTTTTCGCCAAAGTTGAAACAAGTTGACAAAATAAATAAAAGTATAACATTTACTTTGAGACGGATGGAGTATCAACTATAGAAAAGAATATGGTACACTTTAAACATTGGCCACCAGATTGCAACTCGTGGTAAGTTCATGCCAGTAATATGCAATTCACCCATAAAATGTTATTGTACTACTCCCTCCCCCTCCGTATCAAAATGATAGTCACATTTGACTTTTCAAAAAATTTAAGGTTACAATAATTAGATTTGGAAATTTAGTGATTTTGAACCCTTCGTTTTGGAAATGGGAAAAACATTTTGGGACAAACAAAAAGGGAAATATGACTATCATTTTGGGACGGAGGGAGTAAAATTATAAAAAGAAATGAAATACTTACTGGCGCTTCGATGAAATGTCAAAAGAAATCCTCCCATCTTTGTCACGATGAGGGCCAGGAACAGATGATGTTGAGTCTACCGGGTCAGCAGCAGGACTGGAATAGGTAGCATGGCAAGATGGAGAGTCTACCGGATCATCAGAAGAACTGGAATAGGCAGCATGAAAAGATGGAGAGTCTACCGGATCAGCAGCAAGGCGAGATGGAGGGTCAGGATCAGCGGTAGGACTGGAATGGGCAGCATGGCAAGATGGAGGATGTAGCGGATCAGAAATAGGGGGTGTTGAAATGGATGGTTGCTTCCCGGTGATAGCAATTGGAAGTGATCGCACCCTAGGTACTCTACTTTCGTCTCTACCTGGAATAGTCATACTATATACATACAACAAATTTTAACAATGTATCAAAAAACATAACAAATGAAAATCTAGTTTTTGCATTATATCAAAAACATTTACAAATATATCACAAATGAAATTTCTCTTAATATATACTCCCTCCGTCCTTTAGTAATTCTCTCACTCTTCATTTTGTTATGTCACAAATTAGGTGTTGCATTTGTAAACTAGAAAATAGTCTTGATGCAATTTTACTATAGTACAAACAATGTACAAACAGGTTAAGAACCATCCTTAGCATGTTGACAAGCCAAATGTGACATTTACTATGGTATGAAGGGGGTAATATCATAGATTACATGCCAATGTATACATTTATTACTCCTGTCCCAAATTGAATGACTATTTTTCATTTTGGAGAAATTTAAAAACTTCAACGTTTTGTAAATTTTAGTAACCAAGATGTATAAAAATCTTTGTTATCTACTTCTCAAACATTTAGTTTTTCAAGTATAAAGAGACCGGTGAATTTTTTTTGATACATACTCCCTCCGTCCCATAACTATGTGGACAAATTTCCATTTTGGGCGTCCCATTAATAAGTTACACTTTCCTAAAATGGTAAAGAATCTTTACTATTCCTCTCACTCATTCTCTCTCCTACTTTACTTTTATACTCACAACAACAATGAACCTACTATTCCCTACCCCACTTGCTCTCTCCTACTTCACTCTTCACACTCACAACAACTACCCACTACTATTCATCCCTTAATTCCCGTGTAAAACTCATTTCGTCCACATAGTTTTGGGACGGAGGGAGTAACATTTATGGACAGTTATTTTCGAAACGGTCATTCAATTTGGGACAAAATTTTCTTAAAAGTGGTCATTCGTTTTGGGATAGAAGGAGTACTAATTAGTCATATCAATGAAATGACTAAAATAGGAGTTTTGCCTCCATTAATACTATCTCCTTAACAAAATAAGAGTCATGTTGTTTTTTGCACATAGTTGGATGTGAAGCAATCCTTCTAGACATGATCAAACTAGAGGTGTTCAAATTAAATTTGTGAACACAATTACTACCCTTCTTCTTCTTCTAAAACTCAGATCTTTCACCGACAGCATGGCAATGTCAGCAGCACCAGATGAAGAAACCATAAAATCAGGTCAAATTTAATTAAGTCGGCACTTAAAATGGAATTTAGGGCGAGGGCAATCGGACATGTATGGCAGTGTGGCTATATCAATGGTCCAATTCAATCTTTATAAAATGAACAATCTTCATTATGGGAGGATAGAGGCAAAAGACGAACGATCGTACCTCTTAAAGAAAATTCGAAGGACCACAAACCCGACCACTAGGCAATCCTACCCGGCCCCAAACACAAAAATAAAACCAAAAATCGAGGCATTGGAAATAGAAAGGGGTGTTGTTATACACACCCGTAAAACTTATGAATACACCCGTAGAATGCTTGGAATTTTAGATGGTACAACAATGTAATGCACTGTTACGGGTGTATTCATAAGTTTTACGGGTGTGTATAACAACACCCAATAGAAAGTTTACTTTCATTTCCACCCATCCTACTTTTACCGGACTTTTAAGCCATCATACTATATTTTCTTCACAAAAACCATTGTACTCTTTGGGAAAACTCCCATCCCGACCCAAATATCGCAGGGTATGGACTAACACCAATTTGGGGTTGAAATGAGAGGTTTCTCAAAGTGCTTTGTTTTTGTGCAAAAGAAGGATGATATCCAAAGTAAAAGTCGGTTGAAAGTATGATGTGAAATCAAACCAATAATAAATAAACAGAAAAACAAAAACTCAGAAAATGAAACTCTCATAAGTCAAAACCTAGAAGAAGATTACGGAAGACGATCATTTCATTTCAATGTAAAACAAAGAAATGAAATTCATTTGTAAATTAACTTACCTTGAACTGTGGCCAGATTTTCACACGTCGCCGCGGCGGAGATGAAATGTCCGCCGGTCGGGAGTGCCGGAACCGGACAATTATTGCCAAAGAAATTACATCAAATTAATAAATAAATAAAAAAAACGGAGAGAGAGGTATAGAAACATACTGTCGGATAAATATAAAGACCGGACGGAGCAGAAACGCCGGGGACAAAATCACGCCAAATAGGGGAAGAACTCGACGACGCCTGCGTGCGTGAGTGAGAGAGAAGGCGGAGGGGCAGTGCGGCGCAAACTGGTTGAGAAGGTGGTTAGGGCATCAATGTAATGGGAAAATGTTAGCGACGGACATTGTCGTCGCCAACGGCGACGACCTGTGGTTTCCAACAATGGAGAAGCGGGTCCCATGGCTTGTTGAAGAACAATTTGCCCCTTGTAATTTGTACTCCCTCCGTCACAAAATAAATGTCGTTTTGGGAGTTAAATTTTGTCTCAAAATACTTGTCGTTTCACCATTTTCAAAGCTTTTTTATTGCTCTATACCAATTATACCCTTAATAAATGATATTGAACCATCTTTTACCTAACCATTTAATTACCTAGGTAGTTGAATTACTTTAGGGGTATTTGGGACTTTTTCACATGCATTAATGACATTTCCTAATATGTGTGAAACACTCCAAAACGACATCTATTTTGAGACGTGAGGAGTAAAAGTTAGAGACATTTTAAACGGAGATAATTGAATGAATAAAAAACCTTGTACAAGTTTTTTCGTTGCAATTTAAACCTCCAACATAAATAAATTGCATAAAAAACTTTGTGAATAAATTCTTGTTGCAATTCAAACCTTTTTCCAGTTAGCTAGTTAAATATACTTTCGAAAAATGCACTTTCACCCTCCTATAACTTATCAAATTTCTATATTTCTTAAAAACAAAGTCAGTTTTTTTAGAGTTTATTAATAATTTACCAAACAAAAAAAATATAATTCATATGAATACTTAAATAAAATGCGGTGTGTTAATTTTAACATCACATATGCTAACATGGATTACATATTTTAACCTATTTCCTAAATCATTCTTTTACATATTTTCTAAATCATTTAACACAAACTTAACATATTTCTTAAATCATTTTGTTATACATTTGTGATAAATTTATGTTAAATGAGTTAGATATTTCCTAAATCATTTTCATAAACAAATTAGTTTAATGAGTTACATATATGTATTAAATAATTTATAAAACATGTAGATAAAAACAAAAATAATATAAATAGTAAAAATAATGTTATGTAGAATTTTGTAATAATTTTTCACATACTTATTAAATTATTTTGTTAAGAACATAATTTTATTTGTTTGTACATTCTTAAAACCACTTTTAAAATAATTATAAGCAGGTATAACAAATACTCTATATCTCATAATGATAGTCCCACTTTTTTAGTGATTAATTTGACAAAAAATTTACGAAAATTGTAGAGAAGATATTTTTCTAATGGACTTATTAAAGTTATTATAAATAATATTTTTAAAGATGTACCACTAATAAGTTTTAAAATTTTATTAAAATAGTTCACCACTAAAAATTAAATTTATAGTTTTAAGACAAAGGGAGTATTTTAAAAATGACTTTCCTAAACTGATTTTATTTTATAAAATATTTATGATAATATTAACTTATATTCAAATTAAATTCATGAGAAATAAGTAAATTCTTGTAAATTATATATTTCAAATCCATCAAAATTCATGTAATTTAAAAATTATGTTAACAATAAATTATTAAATTTTCATACAGTATTTTTTTTTATAAAATATTTTAGAGTAAATAAAATTTGCAATCCATGTTAACACATACGGAGTATGATGTTAAATTAAACCAGTGTTCTAAAAGACTCCCGTCTAGGCCGCCTAGGCCCCACCTAGGCGTTAGGCGTTCATGAAACGCCTAGATCCCGTCTAGGATATTATAGTTATTTCTGAATTCTCGGCCCCGCCTAGGCGCTAGGCGGCCCTGCGTCGCCTAGTGACCGCCTAGCGCTTTTTAGAACCTTGAAATAAACATAGGAGTATATTTTATTTATTATTTATGAGGATTATATTTTATTAGTTTGGTCAAAGACTAAGAAATCCCTAAAAAATGAGCTTTAAAGAAATACAAGAAATTGGATACATTATAAGGGGGTGACAGTGCATGTTTTGAAGCTATATTTAACTAGTTAACTGGAAGAGGGTTCAAATTGCAACAAGAATCTATATACAAGGTTTTTTTATGCCATTTATTTATGTTGGATGTTTAAATTGCAATGGCAAAACTTGTACAAGGTTTTTTATGCAATTATCTCTTTTAAACATTAAAGAATAGTCCCTCCGTTTCAAGTCATTTTACTTCCTTTTTCGTCCGTTTTATGTGATTGGGGACTGCCTAAATGGTAAACAATTTTTATTATTTCTCTCACTCATTCTTTCTCTTATTTTACTTTTACACTCACAACATCAATCAACTTACTATTTATCCCACTCATTCTCTCTCATATTTAATTTTCATTCTCTCAAACACCTCATCCCACTATTTCTCGAGTTGGTTTTGGGGGAAACTAGTTCCTCCATAAATTATAAAAAGTCAATTTTTAACCCTTAACCCTTAAACCCTACACCCTAAATCCTAAACCCTAAACCTTAACCCCTATAAAAACAGGATTTTTTATAACTTATGGAGAAACTAGTTTCCCCAAAATTTCTCCTATTTCTCTCTTTTAATTTTCCTTAATTTGTGTGCCAAATTTGGTCTCAAGTGACATGAAACGGATGGAGTATTACTATATGCACTTCAACCCCTTAGTAAATATGTACTCTCTCAGTCTCACTCGAATTAGAACAAATTTCTATTTTTTGATGTCACATTCGAATTAGGACAACCAAAAAATGGAATTGTTTTATTTAATGAGACCCAAATTCACACTCACAATAACTATACACTCATTATTCTCTACCCCGCTTTCTCTCCCCTACTTCACTTTTCATACTCACAACACCTAATCTACTAACATTTTTTCCTTAATCCCCGTACGCAACTCAGAAATCATAATTCGGGTGGGACGGAGGAAGTATTACGTACAATTTTTCCTTCATTTGCTACCTAAGAATAACTATTATTTGATTTTTTTTTTACATAATTAAATTTTTATTACATTTCGTCAATTTTAATCAAATAACAAAACTACCGAGACATCTAATTTTAGCACATTATTCACATAGAACACACAACAATCTGGCCACCTAAAACTTTGCCACATTATACACATAGGCCATCAAACTCCTGGGATATTCAACTTTGTCAATTCAGCTAACTAACATTATGTCAATCAACCCAACAAATAAATGCCCATTAATTTTACTTTTGCTTTGTCTTATCTTAGACTGTCAACTCAGGTCACATAATGAATCGAGCTATACATGTTGTCTTAGAATATTTTTATGATACACGCGCATGTTGTCTTAGAATATTTTTATGACACCGCGTGTAGCACCCCAACTTTTAAATACTACTCCATCTGTCTTTAAATGAGTGTTTAAATTTTATTTTAAGGGACATTGAAAATCTCAACTTTTTGAACAATTTGGTAACAACGATTCATATATAATCTTGTAATCTCCTTTCCAAACCTTTAGTTTTGCACGTATAAAGAAACAGGTGAAAAAAATTTCGAAAAAAAACGTTTAGGGAGAAAGTTATGTTAAAAAAAGACACTCATTTAGGGACAAAAATTTCTTGAAAATGGACACTCATTTAGGGACAGAGGGAGTAATAAATAATACTCCTTCCGTCTCGAAGTAAGAGTCTTACCCCTCATTTGCACGCTTATTAATAAATATTGGAAGTGAAATAAATGTTGTGAGTGTAAAAGTAAGTAGGAGAGAGAATGAGTGGGAGAGAATAGTGAATTGATTGGTGTTGTGAGTATAAAAGTAAAATAGGAGAGATAATGAGTGGGGTGAATAGTAAAGATTATTACCATTTTAGGAATAGGACTCTTGCTCTGGGACGTACCAAAATGGAAAGTAAGACTCTTACTCTGGGACGGAGGGAGTAACTTATTTGAATAAATCTCAAATTCAGAATGCCCCAACGGCTACAAATAACCACAATTCAAACTTTAACCAACATTCAAACTCAAACGGCTAGTACAAATCACTAGCTCAAATGGTAACTAACGGAATAAAGTCTAAAACTTAAACATAACGGAAATCATAACTACTAACTAACTTTATTCCAAAGGTAACTCCTATGCCGCCAAAACCTTGCGACCATTGACCTGCTTATTTATAACTTGGAGAGAAATAAGAATGGAAGGAATGAGCGAACAATGCCCAGTAAGTTCATACGGAATCCCCTCGGGTACTAAGAGGGGATGACCGAAACGAACGGTAACAATGAATTAACAATGAAGGTATATAACTCAAGGATCAAACAAGTACTCAGTTTAAAAGAAACATTTATCAATAATCAAAACAACTCATTACTTTGAAAACATGTGGCTATAGAAGTCTGTTTCCAAAACATAACTTTTCACAAAACAATTTACTTCACTTTACTTTACTTTACTTTACTTCACTTTACTTAATTTAGGGATTAAGCACACGCTGTACCCAGGGCTCGGGTTTCTACTGACCGCACCCAATATAGGTGTATCATGATCACCTACGCTACTTCATCAAGCAACGCAAAGGGGTCCACATGTTCATCTAAGAACTATGGATAACTATAAGGGGTCCACTTATCCGTTTCGGGATTATGGATAACTGTAAGTCACTTTACTTATTGCAAAACTTTACTTTAAAGAGCTTTACAAAACTTAGCTTAACTTTACAAAACTTTACTTGATCACTTTTAAAAGAAGGTGTACATTTCACTTTAGACACCAAAATCACAATACAAATCATACACATGATAGCCCAATTGAACAACATAAAATCAAAAGGGCGGCGATAACAAGGAACGGTAACATTCGCGGAACGGAATAGTTATTTAAAACACTACCTAGCCACACTGGCGGACCTACCCTTTGGGGTTTTGCTAAAAAAAATATTTTTTTACTAGTGCAATTTTGTAAATTTTAAATTAATTAGTGTAATAAGTTAATAATTGCCCCCTTTCAATGAAAGAAAAAATACACTAGATTTTTTTTCTTGCCCCTTTATACTAATAAAAATAATTTCAAAAAAAATTCTGGGTCCGCCACTGCTAGCCACATATGTAGATTACTTTTAACAAAATCAGAGATTTGGGAATCCTAAACAAGGATTGAAGCCAAATATACTACTAAGAGCGTAATTCTTTACCTTAGCCTTGCGCTTGACTAGCTTGATTACTCCGCTTGACAATCTACAATTATGAAATAATCTCATCTTAGACACAAGTAAACACCATTTCACTTCCGTCCCAAATTACTACTTTTTTACTTAGTTAACCTACGAATTTGTCATCTTTAACCCCTTTCATAGTTAACCCATACCCTTATGAAGTTACTAAAACACCCTTAGGGTTTTATTATTTAAATTCCTAACTCTCAATTTCACTTCACAATTTACACACACTGATTACACACTTTCTGCACACACCAAAATCCAAAAATACTAATTACACCCACCAAGACATGATTTTGACTAACTAAACACACCCACAATCCTAATACACACCAACACATACTCGACACACACACACACACTGCACATACAGAATACACAAACACACACGCACACAGTAGCACGCACACACACACACACATACACTCCAGCACACACACCCACACACACAATGCAGCGCACACACACGCACGCACACATCCACACCATCTTCATTCTCAAACCCTAATCGAACAAAACCCTAGTTGATCAATTATTATCTTAGGGAAATAATCCAACTATTTGTATTACAAAGATGAAGAAAATGTTTAAGGGGTTCTATAATTACCTTATGAACACGTTCCCTTCTCTCTCTTTTTCTTCTCCTCCTCCGGCTCTCTCTTTCTCTCTGCGTCTCCCACTTTGTGCCGCTCCCTTCCTTCACCCGTTCTTTCTTTTATTTTTGCGGTGGAAATAATAATAAGTTAGGTAGGGTTTTTAATTTATACCCCTAAACTTAATGAATCCTAATTGGGCTAGGATTTTAACTGTTATATTAAATAAAGACTTGGGCCTACTAACTTAACCAAACAGACTTATTTTAATTAAAGAAGTCCACCCAATAATAAAAAAAAGGCTGTTATTACATTCTTACCCCCTTAAAAGAGTTTGGTCCTCCAAACTAAACGTACCTTAATCTTTAAACAAAGGGAATAATATCACGCATTTCACTTTCGAGCTCTCACGTGGCTTTCTTTCCGTGTGATTGCTCCACTGCACTTTTACGTACGGAGTCACTCGCTTCCGCGATACTTGATCTTTACGGTCTACAATTTTCACTGGCTTTTCATCATAACTCAAGTCTTCACGAAAACGTAACTGCTTGTACTCTATGACGTGGCTCGGGTCAGCTACGTACTTCCTCAACATCGACACATGAAACACACTGTGCACACCAGCCAATACAGGAGGTAAAGCCAACTTATAGGCTACCGCTCCTATTCGTTCTAGAATCTCAAACGGTCCCACATATCTAGGGCTT
>JAOWBW010003582.1:0-24957 GCA_026119855.1 Campanula takesimana | reverse complement strand
TGGTTCTGAGAATTTCATGGTATATATGATGCTTCTAAAGGAGGATGGGGTTGTGTTTTAATGCAAGATGACAAGGTAATAGCTTATGCTTCTCGAAAATTATCTCCTTATGAAAAGAATTATCCTACTCATGATTTAGAGTTGGTTGCGATTATTTTTGCTTTGCATAAATGGAGGCATTACATGTATGGAACCAAATTGAAGTCTTTACTGATCATAAAAGCTTGAAGTACTTGTTTTCTCAGAAAGAGCTTAATATGAGAAAACGTAGATGGATGGAGAAATTGAAGGATCATGATTGTACTATCCTTTATCATCCAGGGAAAGCAAATGTTGTGGCAGATGCACTGAGCAGAAAGACTTATATTTCTTGCTTGATGATTTGTGAATGGAAATTGTTAGAAGACTTGTGTGATTGGAGTCCTTGTGAATCAAATCATGGAATTATCCTTGCTAATATAAAGGCTACTTCAGACTTACTCCAACAGATTAAGAAGCTCAGGTAACTGATTCTGAATTGCAAAAAATTATTAGTGGAATGAATGAAGGAAAGCAACCAGATTTTCTCTTCAAACAGTGATGGAATTGTTACCTTTCGAGGCCGAGTTTGTATTCCAGTTGATTTTGAGATTAAAAAGAGAGAGTTCTTGAAGAGGCTCACAAGCCAAGTATACTATTCATCTGGAATACTAAAAGTACCAAGACTTGAAGAAACATTCTTGGTGGAACAACATGAAAAGAGAAATTGCTGAGTATGTGTCCAAATGTTTGAATTGTCAACAAGTAAAAGTGGAACATCAACGTCCAGCAGGTTTGTTGCACCATTAAAAATTCCAGAGTGGAAATGGGAGCATATCACGATGGATTTTGTGACTGGTTTACCACGTACCAGACGAGGCCATGATGCTATTTGGGTTATAGTGGACAGGTTGACTAAATCAACCTCAATTTTGTCTGTTTCTATGGGATATTCATTGTCTCAGTTTGCATCTTTGTATGTTCGGAGAGTGTTCGACTCCATGGAGTTTCTGTGAGTATTGTATCTGACAGATATCCTCGTTTTACTTCTCGATTCTGGCAGGTCTTCAGGGTGCCATGGGTACTAAATTGGAATTTCAGTACAGCTTTTCATCCTCAATCTGATGGGCAATCTGAGAGACTTATACAGATTCTCGAGGATATGTTACATGCTTGTGTTGTGGACTTAAAGGCAGTTGGGATACTCATCTTCCTTTGGCTGAGTTTGCTTATAAAAACAGTTATCAGTCTAGCATTGAAATGGCTCCATAGAAGCTCTTTATGGCAGAGAAAATGTCGATCTCCTATATGCTGGGATGACGTGGGAGAAGCTAGACTCTTGGTCCTGAAATGGTTCAACAATCAGTTGAGAGTGTGAAACTCATTCGAGATAGATTGCGCACAGCTCAGAGTAGACAAAAAGAGTTATGCCTGATCATCGTAGAAGGATCTTGAATTCCAGGTAGGTGACTTTGTGTTCTTGAAGGTCTGTCCTCGTAGAGGTATATAAAGAGATTTGGGAAGAAAGGAAAGTTATCTCCTCGTTATATCGGTCCATTGAGGATTCTTCAAAGAGTTGGGAAGTTGGCTTATAGGAGTGGCTTTACCACCTTCTTTATCTGGATTCATGATGTATTCAAGTATCTATGCTTCGCAAGTATATGGCGGATGAGTCGCATGTTCTTGAGTATGAGGCTATTCCATTTTCAGCCTGATTTGTCTTATGAGGGAACAAACCTGTTAAAATTCTTGACTGGAAAGAGCAAGTCTTGCGTACCAAAAGGATTCCTATTGTAAAGGTCCTTTGGAAAAATCATGAAATTGAAGAGGCTACTTGGGAAACCGAGAAAAGAGATGCGAGATAAATACCCGAGCCTATTTGAAAAATTTTGGTAAGTAAAATTGGTGGGCGAATTTTCTTTAAGGTGGGGAGGATGTAACGCCCATCCTTATCTCGTTAAATATTTGACTTACTTGTTAAATACTTGAACTTGCATATTATGTGCTAGTTTTACTTGGGTTAATTTCTTAACTGCTTTAGAATATTAAGGTGGTTAAATGTTAGTTTAGACTTTTGGGTCATTTGTAAAAATTTGACTTTAGGGGCCTTTTGTTAAAAGTGAAACTTGAGGGGCCTAGGTGTCATTCTTGGAAAGTTGAATGTATATCTTCTTGAAATTGCTGGGAATGATTATTCTCAAAACTTTGTACGCTCTCTCTGTGAAAAGAAAAGTTAGGGTTAGGGTTTTTACCCTATTCTCTACTCCTCGAGCTTAATTATCCCTCTTGCTCGATTCTGATCCCGGATAAAATTCGTGGCGTTGAATAGAGCGTTCCAGGCCGAACAGAAATTAATTTGGCTAAACTTGATTCGGACTAGGTAAGTTATTAGCTCCCCTTGCTTGTAATACATTCATATATGTTATCCTTGATACTTGTATTTGCTAAATTTGTGTTTTGAGTAATTTCTGTGATACTTGTAATTTTTGGGACAAAGGGAGTATATCCTACTGGGTAAAAGGAATGAAAGAAACTTGAAATAAGTTATTGAGCTTGATATGCCTTCCTAGGAATTGTTAATATGTTAGTAAAAAGTTACTCCTACGCTTTGGACGGAGAATTTAGGCCTGGGAAGAAATTTAGTGTTTGCTGAAAATTGTACCAGGCGCCCGCCCACATAGATATCGATGCGCCCGTCCATTCATCAAAAATTTTGGTTTCAAAGGTGCTATAATGAGCGGTCGCCCGGTCCATTGTAGGCGCCCGCCTGGTCCCCTGTTTCAACAAAAGTGTTTTAAATCTAAATTGAAATGAAAGCTTACCCCTCCTAAGGCATATAGCCTTAGTATAAGATGTCCTAGCAAGTGTTGTGATACCTTAGGGGCATCATAAGTGAGTCTTGAACATGGGTGCTCATTGAATTAAAATGAGAACTTAGTCTTGAACATGAACACTTAGAGAACTCAAATGAGAACTTAGTCTTGAACATGAACACTTAGAGAACTCAAATGAGAACTTAAGTATAAGAGTATTAACTCTTCTTTATGTCTTGAAAGTGCTATGAACAACCAAGTAATGTGTTATACTTGTCTTGAAACTAATGATTGTGCACCTTAGGGGAATTAGAACAAAGTTTTAGACTTGAACATCCTAAGAATATGATTAGGAACTTGTAAGAGTAAAATGTATAACTCTTATACATGCTTGAATGTCTAAAGATTTGAATTATAACTTGAAGTATAAGACAATAAAATCTTGTACATGACTTGAACATCCAAAGAATTGGATTAAGACTTGATTATAAGATAGTAAAATCTTGTACATGACTTGACGCCAATACATATGTATGGTAATGAACTAGAAAGTGCTATGCACAAGCACTAACTTGTATGAGACATGTTCTTGTTGTGTGTGTGGAAACATTGCATATAGTTGCTTGATAATAAGGTGACTTCTTGATTACTTGAAGCATGTTCCTTGTTGAGCTAGTCCACTACTTTTGGATTAGTCTTCTCCCGTAGTTCAAGTAAATACCTATTGTACATTCTTGTGTGAGTCCAGCTGGTTCTCCTTGCTTGTTCGGAAATATATAGTTCACGCTTATCGCGAGAGCTGGGGCTTAAGTGATAATCGGGTCCCTATGTATTTGCGCTTGACCCCACTACCGGCCATAGTAAGGGCATAGCTTCCTTGGTTGGAGCAATACGCATGACTTAAGTGAATGCTAAATTCTTGAACACCCCGTGAGTCTTGATCTTGGAATGACACTGGTTACTGGGTCTTCTTATAAGAACTGCTTATTCAGTTTTCTCGCCAGTTTCTTGTTATTGATCGTGATTGTCAAAGTAATAAAAGCTACGACAACAATGGTATTCTTGGGAGGAATAAGGAAGGAAGCAATATCCTTATAAACTTGCTTGTTTAGCCTTATGTGCTACTTGATGAGTGGCTTAGCCTCTCATTAACTTGTTACTTGATGATACTTGAATATGATTACTTGAGTATCTACTTGAATTGCATGATAACATGTCATGTAGTTTCATCTAATAGCTTACTGAGATTTATCTCACCCCGTTCCTTGTTTAATTGTTTTCCTTAGATCAAAGTAAGGCTAGTGATAGCGCGCAGTGAGGCTCGTCATAGCTGGGAGCTTACTACGCAAGTGGTTATTGTTGGTAGTGGTGCCCTAGGCACGTTTAATAAACGTTGTAATTGTTATCATTTATTTCATATCAATAAAAGAGATGTTTTGATTATTATTGTTGTTCATGTTTACTCATAATAATCTCCGTCCCTAGTACTTGTTAAGCACTAGTATAAAGGCTAAATGATCATGGGATGATCATGTTAGATTTATGGGTACTTGTTTGGAACAAGGTACTGGACATGACCCGCTGTATGAGATTTATGTCATGGTCTATGTCGAACATATATCTCATATTAGTTATGTCATTTGAATCCTTATACATGAAGTTATTATAGTCTTCCACTTGATGAACATTGTGTTTGACATATTCAAACGCTACCTTAACACGGTAGTTATAAAGGGTATGATTGGTATAATCGGATTCTCGTTGGGAAGAATAATAAGCTAAATGGATTTGTCCCTCCACGGAGAGATGTCAAGCTTGGGCCCCTCGAAGAAATGATGCTGATGAAATGTTCGGCCGGACTGAAATGGATTGATTGGATCAATAGCATTTGAATTATCAACATATTCGGAATCGAGAAAGTATTGAACAAAACAAGTTGACTGTTTGACCATGACTTGTGTTCAATGACATCGTGGACAAAAGGATTGTGACATATTCTAAAGGAATGCGAACTTGTATCTAATTATACTATTTGGGTAGGTATGACGGTTTGCTAGAACCTAATCATATCTTATGGGATCATGTTTGAGCCCATTGCCAACTTAGTATAATCCTAGAGGGTCACACACAATAGAACGAATCTTTAATAAGAGGACTATATGGAATTTAGAGTCAAAGGACCTTGGAGGAATTTCCGGAAGCATTCTGGGCTGTTTGGTCTACCGAGCGGGCGCTGGTTCAGACCAGGGGGCGCTTGAATTAATTCCAGAAAGACAAGGACCTTCTGGTCATTCAAGCGGGCGCCTGGTCCTTTACAGGCGGGCGCCTGGTGCTGCCGACAGGAAAATTCCTAATTCGATTTAGGAAGGTTTTTGGCACAAGATTCCTATTTGGAATAGGTCTTAATTGTGTATAAAAACCCCAATTCGGCCAGACCATATTAACTAGTGCTTTTGTGAGTCTCCAAAGGTTTTGAGAGAGATTTTATTTTGTTCTAAGATATCATTGATTGAGGAAAAAAATAATTCACAAATAAATTCCATATAGTTCCTTATTATATTGTGAAAGTGTGTTTCATAATATTAGTCTAGCAACCAAGATCAAAGAAGCTCCTTTGATATTCGTTCGAAGTGTGGATACCGCTAGAGGGTGAAAATCATCATCTTCAAAGTTCGTGTTCAAGCTTTGTGATCGTGATCAAGTCTTCAAATCTCCACCAAAGACCAAGAGAAAATTTATAGCCATCAAGGGTAGTTTTTCCTTTATTCATCATGTTGTATTTTATTTAATCATATGAACGGATCATGGCTTTGGGTTTCTTAAAATTTTAATTGCTAAATTCCGCTGCGCATGTGTGATCGAAACCCAACATTGGTATCAGAGCCCCGTTCATGTTGATTAATTCAATACTTGGATCATGTTACGTGTATATAAATTGTTTATGTGCCTTGCATGATATGAATATTGGAATATATGATGCTTATGTGTTTTGTGATTTTAAGTGGTTTATTGTTTTGCAACTTTAATCGCACGATTCAATCGCAATAAAAATTATGGTGGATTCGAATTATTTCGATTATTGATTTTGATTGGATCAAAGTTTTAATAATCGGGGAAAAATAATTTTGAGACAAAATTTTCGAACTTTAAAATTCTATACTATTCTGGCCATTCAAGCGGGGCCTGGTCCTTTGCAGGCGGGCGCTCGGTGGTCAAAATTTGTTCTGATTTTGGTTAAAATCTGAATATGGAATTTTCGATAAATTCGACAAAACCAGTAACAGAACCAGTCCAGACTTGTTGATCTGGAATGGGTTTTGGGTAGTTGGTTGTGTGTGTATTTTGGGGTTTGATTTTCCTATTTGTTTTTAGTCTTGTGATTCCTAGATTGGTTCAAGTTTTGGATGGCTAATCTGCGTTCATCGAGATTGTGTTTCCCAAAATTGATCACAATCAAAGTTTCAAAGATAAAACGAAGTTAGAATTATGAAGTAGTTCATAATTGCTAAAATTGAGAAACAAAGTTCTTGATTCAATGATTGGAGATCCATGTGGAATTGTGAATGCAATTGGCCTACGTTCATCGAGACCATCTATTGCTTAGTTTCGGCCACATGGACTACTTTCTTGGTTTCTTGAATTAGTGCGGGATTGTGGTTGCCTAATGGCTTAGTTCGACCGCACTTCTTGTTGTCTTGATTTGGAGATAATAACCAAAGTTGAAATAGTCTCATCCTCATAATTATAGAGAAACTAATGACACATAAATATTATGCTTAAATTAATGGGATTAATTTAGTGGCTAAACTTGATGTGTAACATGTTTATATTATGTGCTCATAAATGTGTTATATGCTATATGTGATGAACCTTCAAAGAAAGTTTTAAGTCTTTTATTGCCATGCCATGATTAAAACACATGTTAGTACATAAGTGACTCTAATGTAGATTCGCCCTAGCGAGATGCATTAAATTTATTTATGTATGAGCAAGATAGATAATGTGGGCACGCCCTAGCGGGACACATTAACTATGCGTTTAAAATGGTTAGACTTAATTGGGCGTCAAAACAGTTTTGGGCCTAGGCAAAGATGAGGTTTAACATGCTTTTTGAAATTGGATTTCTTAAAGAATCTCATAAAAGGAACTAAGAGTCATATGAGATATGATTGACAAGAGTTGTTACCTAATTAATTTGATTTTGTGTAATCTGCCTTAGCGGACTTGAAATTAAATTAAAGTTGGATCTTAACCCATTTAAATTATATTATACATTGGATGTATATGAAGGTTATATAATTTAGTGGGAGTATTTTGTTTGAAAAATACATTGTTTGTTTCTTTAATAAAAAGCTGGTACTTATTAAATTTTGGAAATTTTGCATATTTGTAGATAATGACTAATAACACTCAATCAATGTCATTGCGATCGATCCCGAGAAGGATAAGCTCGAAGAGAATGGTACTAACTTTATGGATTGGATCCGTAGCATAAGAATCGTTCTTAGGCAAGAAGATAAGTGTACATTCTCGACGGGCCTCTCCCTGCTGAACCACCGCCTACTGCCCCTAGGGTGGAAAGAGACAATTACAAGAAACATCGTAATGATTCTAGAGATGTAAGTTGTCTCATGATTGCTGCTATGTGTTCAAAAACTCCAACAAAGTTTGGAACATTTGGAAGCCTATGAGATAGTGGAGTTGAGAACCATCTTTCAAGAGCAAGCTAGGCAAGAGAGGTACAAGACCCATTGTTGCATTCACTACTAGTAAATGAATGAAGGGCAACAAGTGAGTCCTCACTTTCTTAAAATGAAAGGTTATGTAGAGCACCTTGAGAAACTTGGCTATCCAATTCCATTGGAGCTAGCCACGGATCTCATTCTTAATTCATTGCCTAAAAGTTATAATCAGTTTGTGATGAATTATAACATGCATGGAATGGATAAGAACCTCTCTGAGTTGCATGGGATGCTCAAAACTGCAGAGATGAAAATTGTGGAGAAAGGTTCTCCCGTGCTCTTGGTTCATGATGGGAAGAAGCCTGGTGCCAAAGGCAAGGGTAAGGCAAAAGTTGTCAAACCCAAGATAAGCAAGGCAAAGGTTGCCAAGGCTTCTGAGGCAAAACCCGATTCACAAAAGGATGCAATCTATTTCCATTGTCAAGAAATTGGTCATTGGAAACGTAATTGCAAGGCTTTCTTGGAAGAGCAAAAGAAGAAGAAGAGCAGCAAGGCTGCTGCGTCGACTTCAGGTATCTATATGATAGATATTCTCCTTTCTACCACTGATTCTTGGGTATTGGATATCGGATGTGGTTCTCACATTTGTCTAAATGTGCAGGGACTAAAGAATAGGAGACTGCTTAAAGAAGGTGAAGTAGATCTACGCGTGGGGAATGGAGCAAGAGTTGCTGCATTAGCCGTAGGGACTTATGAAATCACTTTACCTTCCGGATTAATTCTTGTTTTGAACAATTGTTATTATGTTCCGGATTAAGCAGAAATATTATTTCAATTTCTTGTTTGGATAATGAAGGTTTTAAGTTTCTTATTGAGAATAAGAAAATTTTCTATTTATTTAAATGATATGATTTATGGTATTGCTAATTCATTTAATGGCCTTTATATCTTGGATGTCAAGAATGAAAATAATGTCTATCATGTAAATAAGAATTCTAAACCTAATGATGTAAATCATACTTATTTGTGGCATTGCCGTCTTGGTCATATTAATGAGAAGCGTATCTCAAAACTCCATGGGGACGGACTTTGGGTTCATGTGACTTAGAGTCATATGATACTTGTGAGTCGTGTCTTCTTGGAAAAATGACTAAGACACCTTTTACCAAGTTGGGTGAAAGGGCAAGCGACTTATTGGGGTTGATACATTCCGATGTATGCGGACCATTAAGTAGCAATGCTAGGGGAGGATTTCAATACTTCATAACCTTCACTGATGATTATAGTAGATTTGGGTATGTTTAACCTAATGAAACATAAAAGTGAAGCATTTGAGATATTTAGAATATTTCAAAATGAAATAGAAAAACAACTTGGCAAAAGTATAAAGGCACTTCGATCAGATCGAGGTGGTGAATACTTAAGTCAAGAATTTGAGATCATCTAAAGAATTGTGGAATAGTTTCACAATTGACTCCGCCCGGAAACACCACAATGGAATGGTGTGTCTGAGAGGAGAAATCGGACTTTGTTAGACATGGTTCGATCAATGATGAGTCAAGTTGATCTTCCAATATTCCTTTGGGGTTACGCCCTAGAAAACTGCTGCTTTCACACTAAATCAAGTTCCAACTAAATCGGTTCCAAAGACTCCATATGAGATGTGGAGTGGAAAGAAACCTAGTTTATCTTTCATGAGGATTTGGGGTTGCGAAATTTATGTCAAGAGACTTATCTCTGACAAACTAGCACACAAATCTGATAAATGTATTTTCGTGGGATATCCTAAGGAAACTAAAGGATATTACTTTGACAACCGAGAGGACAACAAAGTGTTTGTTGCCCGAACTGGTGTCTTTCTAGAGAAAGAGTTTCTCTCCAAAGAAATCAGTGGGAGTAAAATAAATCTTGAAGAAATTCGAGACCCAGAAAATAACATTGACCAATAGTGGAACAAGAACAAGAACCACAAGGAGTTGTGGAACCTGTTCAAAATACACAAGCATCTCGCAGATCTAGTAGGTTACGATCCGAGCCCGAGAGATATGGATTTCTTGTAACGGATAGTAATGAGGTAGAAATCATTGAGAATGATGAACCGTCAACCTACCAAGAGGCGATGTCTTCTCCTGATTCGGACAAGTGGCTTGGAGCCATGGAATCCGAATTACAATCCATGCAAGATAATCAAGTTTGGAATTTGATTGATGCGCCCGAAGGTGTAAAAAACCATAGGATGCAAATGGGTCTTCAAGAAGAAGACTGACATGGATGGGAAGGTGCATACTTACAAAGCTAGGCTTATAGCGAAGAGTTATAGGCAAGTTCATGGTATTGACTATGATGAGACCTTTTCACCCGTAGCAATGATCAAGTCTATAAGAATTTTGCTTGCCATTGCCGCATATCATGACTATGAAATATGGCAGATGGACGTCAAAACCGCTTTCCTGAATGGAAAACTCCAAGAGGATGTGTATATGACACAACCAGAGGTTTTGAACAAGATTCTAAGGTATGCAAATTGCAAAGATCCATCTATGGATTGAAGCAAGCTTCAAGGAGTTGGAATCTCCGTTTTGATGAATCGGTCAAAGAGTTTGGTTTCATCAAGAACGAAGATGAGCCTTGTGTATACAAGAAGATTAGTGGGAGCATAGTGCTATTCCTTATTTTATATGTGGATGACATATTGCTCATTGGAAACGACATTCCTACACTTCAGTCTGTGAAGACTTGGTTAGGAAAGTGTTTTGCAATGAAAGATATGGGTGAAGCCACATATATACTTGGCATTAAGATCTATAGAGATAGATCAAGGAGGCTACTTGGTTTAAGCCAAAGTACATACATTGACAAGGTCATTAGAAGATTCCGTATGGAAAATTCTAAGAGAGGCACCTTGCCCGTGTTACATGGAGTTTCTCTAAGCAAGACTCAATGTCCTAAGACAAACGATGAGCGTGAGAAAATGAATGATGTTCCATATGCTTCGGCAATTGGGTCCATCATGTATGCCATGATTTGTACTCGGCCGGATGTATCTTATGCTTTGAGCATGACAAGTAGATACCAATCCGACCCTGGCGAAAATCACTGGATAGCTGTAAAAGCGATTCTTAAGTACTTGAGAAGAACTAAAGACTCGTTTTTGGTCTATGGAGGAATGGAAGATGATCTCGTTGTAAATGCTTACACGGATGCAAGCTTCCAAACCGACAAAGATGATAGCCGATCGCAATCGGGTTTTGTGTTTATGTTAAATGGTGGAGCTGTAAGCTGGAAGAGTTCCAAGCAAAGTACAACCGCTGATTCTACAACAGAAGCTGAGTATATTGCTGCATCGGATGCTGCAAAGGAAGCTGTTTGGATTAAGAAGTTCATAACTGAACTTGAAGTGGTTCCTAGTATTGCTAATCCAATAGACCTTTATTGCGATAATAATGGTGCTATTGCTCAAGCAAAGGAACCAAGAGCACATCAGAAATCCAAACACATACTTAGGCGTTTTCATATCATTCGAGAGATCGTTGATAGGGGAGACGTAAATATATACAGAGTACCTACTGATGACAATGTGCGGACCCGCTAACAAAGGGACTTCCACAAGCTAAACATGATGGTCATGTTAGGTCCATGGGTATTAGATACATGGGAGATTGGGCCTAGGGCAAGTGGGAGATTGTTGGTAGTGGTGCCCTAGGCACGTTTAATAAACGTTGTAATTGTTATCATTTATTTCATATCAATAAAAGAGATGTTTTGATTATTATTGTTGTTCATGTTTACTCATAATAATCTCCGTCCCTAGTACTTGTTAAGCACTAGTATAAAAGGCTAAATGATCATGGGATGATCATGTTAGATTTATGGGTACTTGTTTGGAACAAGGTACTGGACATGACCCGCTGTATGAGATTTATGTCATGGTCTATGTCGAACATATATCTCATATTAGTTATGTCATTTGAATCCTTATACATGAAGTTATTATAGTCTTCCACTTGATGAACATTGTGTTTGACATATTCAAACGCTACCTTAACACGGTAGTTATAAAGGGTATGATGGCATAATCGGATTCTCGTTGGAAGAATAATAAGCTAAATGGATTTGTCCCTCCACGGAGAGATGTCAAGCTTGGGCCCCTCGAAGGAATGATGTTGATGAAATGTTCAGCCGGACTCAAATGGATTGATTGGATCAATAGCATTTGAATTATCAACATATCGGAATCGAGAAAGTATTGAACAAAACAAGTTGACTGTTTGACCATGACTTGTGTTCAATGACATCGTGGACAAAGGGATTGTGACATATTCTAAAGGAATGCGAACTTGTATCTAGTTATACTATTTGGGTAGGTATGGCGGTTTGCTAGAACCTAATCATATCTTATGGGATCATGTTTGAGCCCATTGCCAACTTAGTATAATCCTAGAGGGTCACACACAATAGAACGAATCTTTAATAAGAGGACTATATTGGAATTTAGAGTCAAAGGACCTTGGAGGAATTTCTAGAAGCATTCTGGGCTGTTTGGTCTACCGAGCGGGCGCTTGGTTCAGACCAGGCGGGCACTTGAATTAATTCCAGAAAGACAAGGACCTTCTGGTCATTCAAGCGGGCGCCTGGTCCTTTACAGGCGGGCGCCTGGTGCTGCCGACAGGAAAATTCCTAATTCGATTTAGGAAGGTTTTTTTGGCACAAGATTCCTATTTGGAATAGGTCTTAATTGTGTATAAAAACCCCAATTCGGCCAGACCATATTAACTAGTGCTTTTGTGAGTCTCCAAAGGTTTTGAGAGAGATTTTATTTTGTTCTAAGATATCATTGATTGAGGAACAAAATAATTCACAAATAAATTCCATATAGTTCCTTATTATATTGTGAAAGTGTGTTTCATAATATTGGTCTAGCAACCAAGATCAAAGAAGCTCCTTTGATATTCGTTCGAAGTGTGGATACCGCTAGAGGGTGAAAATCATCATCTTCAAAGTTCGTGTTTAAGCTTTGTGATCGTGATCAAGTCTTCAAATCTCCACCAAAGACCAAGAGAAAATTTAATAGCCATCAAGGGTTAGTTTTTCCTTTATTCATCATGTTGTATTTTATTTAATCATATGAACGGATCCATGGCTTTGGGTTTCTTAAAATTTTAATTGCTAAATTCCGCTGCGCATGTTTGATCGAAACCCAACAGTTATTCTTTTGGGGATCGTGGTCCTTTTACACTATGGTGAGGACGATGTATTATGGGTTTTGTAACTCAGTATTTTTGGGTAGACTTGTTGTCTCTTGTTTCTCTAGACATCTTGTAATGCCAGCTTATGTGCTAGGCATTTCTTCCGCTGTGTATAATCATGTTTGGTTTTAATTTTCTTGTCTAGAATTCGTGGTGTGAGCTATCTTAGCTCCTTACTCTAGAGTATATATATCCTGTCAGTTTGTTATAAACAGTTATCATCCAGTTTCTTGTTAGTTTCTTGATTCTCGTTAGTCACGCGCATCCGGGTTCGAGGTTCTATTAGGGGATCCCGGGACCTGGGGGCGTGTCATTTTAATAAATCAGTGCGGTAGGTAGAGTTGCGGTCACTACGAGTTGGGCAACTAGAGGTGCGGTCGGTTGAAATGAGTTCAACAGAATGAGGTAGGTTGAGAGTTAAAGATGGTGTCGTGGAAGTTTGGCAAATGATAAGTAGTCAGATTCACAACTTAGGCAATATGGTAAATATACAAACACAATTCACAAATGTTCATAAATCTGAAATGATCAAAACACCAAACGACAAACAAGATCAATATGAACAATAAGAACAAGTGCATAAATTAAATTTGTAGAAATGTAAAGAGCAATAAGTAAAATACACAATGATTTGGAAATTTCGATCTGTTAAAAGATCTACGTCCTTTACCAAGATGGTCAGTCTTGGATTTTGAATGAAGTTTATATTAATTCTTCCTTGATTACAGATTAGAGAGATGTGTTGGGTTTTGAGCAAACATGCACAGCGGAATAAACCCAAAAATCTTGGATCCATTAAAGATGATTAAATTAATATGGAGGTGAATTTAGAATACTAACCATGGTGATGCTTTAGAATTTTCTGTTCTTGAATCTCTGTTCTTCGCGCTTCTTTAAATCACGATTTCAGGAACACGACCTCAAGGTTTGGATCATTAACTTGAAGGATTTAATGCCAACGCCCTCTATGTTTATTCACACGCGAACGAATATCAAGAACACCTTCTTGATCTGGATTGCTAGACCCAATAGAACACGCTTCTATTATGGAGGCTATACGAAAAATATGGTTCTTGTTCTTGAGGAAGAAGAAGACCAGATTTTCTCTCTGGAGGGTTTAAGATTTTTTATTACAATAATCACCTATGACCTAGGGGTTTGAGAGGGGTATATATACTTACTATACCCAACAAGTTTAGGTTTAGAAGTCTAATTCCCGTCAAAACCCGGAGTCCAAAATCATTTTTACGCACATGGGTAGGTCCGACCGGGTCCTGCACTAGGTCCGCCCGGATCCTAGTGAGGTCCGGCCGGGTCTTATGGTCCGACCGGGTCCTCCTAGAGGTCCGGCCGGATCATCCCTTTTGCCTGATCCTCGTATTTCTGTCTTAAAATCCAATTTTAAGACTTTACGAAATTCCAATTTAGCGCCCTTTCCAAATTCGTTATTTTGTGTGTGACCCCATAGGATTATATTAAGTTGGCAATGTGATCAAAACCATTTGATAACATAAATAATGATTGGACTAGCAAGTCGTCATGACTACCCAATTAATATAACTAGTCAAAGTTCGTAAATCCTTTATAGAACATATCATAATCCTTTTGTCCACGATATCATTGAGCGTAATCCATGGTCAATGGTCAACTTACAATGCCCAATACTTTTCTCGATCCCAAATAGTTTGATAACACAAATGATATCGATCTCATCAATTCATTTGAGCACGGCCATGAATCTCATCGATACTATTCATCAAGGGGCCCAAGCCTGACATCTCTCATACTGAGGGACAAATCCCATCTTGACTTATTACACTTCCCTACATAGCTTGATCATGCCAATCATATCCTTTATAATTACTTGATTAAGAGTAACGTTTGAATATGTCAAACATAATTTCCACTATGTGGAAGACCGTAATAATCTCAGGTTCTAGGCATTCATGATATAACTATTAGAGGTTTATTTATGACATTATGACCATGACATAAACCTCATCTTTGGGTCATGTCTAGTATATATTCACCAACATATACCCATAAGTTTAACTTGTATCCCATACACATAATCATCATATGATTATCTAATTAAAACTCATACTAGTTCTTCATAAGTACTAGGGATGGGGATTATTATAACAAAATATGAAGCAACAAATAATAACCAAAACATCTTTTTATATATAATGAAAACATGATAACTAACATTGTCAAACAACGTGCCAAAACAACATGTCTAGGGCATATACACCAACAATCTCCCACTTGCACTAGGCCCAATAACTAATATATCTAATACCCATGGACCTAACATGACCATCATTGTTTAGCTTGAGGAAGTCCCTTTGTTAGCAGATCAGCTATGTTATCATCAGTTGGTACTCTGCATATCTTTACATCCTCCCTCTCTATGATTTATCGAATGAGATGAAAACGCCTAAGTATGTGTTTGGATCTTTGATGTTCTCTTGGTTCCTTTGCTTGAGCAATAGCACCATTATTCTCGCAATAAAAGGTCTATTGGATTAGCAATGCTAGGAACCGCTTCTAATTCAGTTATGAATTTCTTGATCCAAACAGCCTCCTTAGCAGCATCTGATGCGGCCAAATACTCAGCTTCTATTGTAGAATCAGCTACTGTACTCTGCTTGGAACTCTTCCAACTTACAGCACCACCGTTTAGCATAAACACAAAACTATATTGCGATCTATAGTTATCCTTGTCAGTTTGGAAGCTTGCATCTGTGTAACCCCTTACAACAAGATCATCTTCCAAACCTCCATATATCAAGAATGAATCTTTAGTCCTTCTTAAGTACTTAAGAATCGCCTTGACAGCCATCCAGTGACTCTCACTAGGATCTGACTGGTATCTGCTCGTCATGCTCAAAGCATACGAGACATCCGGTCTAGTACATATCATGGCATACATAATGGATCCAATTGCCGAAGCATATGGGATTCCATTCATGTGCTCCCGCTCATCAGTTGTCTTAGGACACTAAGTCTTGCTAAGACCTTTACTATATAATACTGGCTGGTTACCTCTCTTAGAGTTTTCCATTTGGAATCTTTTAAGAACCTTGTCAATGTATGTACTTGACTTAAACCATCAGTCTTTTAGATCTATCACGATAGATCTTAATCCAAGGATGTATGCGGCTTCACCCATATCTTTCATTGAAAAGAATTTTCCCAACCAAGTCTTTACAGACTGCAGTGCAGGAACATCATTTCCAATGATTAATATGTCATCGACATATAGCACTAGAAATAGTACTACGCTCCCACTAATTTTCTTGTATACACAAGGTTCATCTTCGTTTCTTGATGAAGCCAAACTCTTTGACTGATTCATCAAATCAAAGACTGATTCATCAAATCGAAGATTCCAACTCCTTGAGTCTTGCTTTCAATCCATAAATGAATTTCTGCAAACTTGCATACCTTATTAGAATTTTCCAGATTTGCAAAACCTTCAGGTTGTGTCATGTACATATCCTCAAGCAGGTTCCCGTTAAGGAACGCTATTTTTACATCCATTTTCTATATCTCATAGTCATAATATGCGGCTATGGCAATTAAAATTCTTATAGACTTGATCATTGCTACTGGTGAAAAAGTTTCATCATAGTCAATACCATAAATCAATCAAGTTCCAAACTTGATTATCATACATGGATTGGATTTTGGACTCCATAGCTCTAAGCCATTTATCCGAATCAGGAGAGGATACCGCTTCTTGGTAGGAAGTAGGTCATCATTCTTAATGATTTCTACTTCGTTACTATCCGTTACGAGAAATCCATATCGGGTTCGGATCATAACCTACTAGATCTGCGATGAGTTTGTGTATCTTGAACAGGTTCCACAACTCCTTGTGAACTTGTTCAAATTCCACCATCGGTTCAATGTTACTTTCGGGTTCTCGAACCTCTTCGAGATTAATTTTACTCCCACTGATTCCTTTGGAGAGAAACTCTTTCTCTAGAAAGGTACCATCTCGAGCAACAAACACTTTGTTGTCCGTGCGGTTATAAAAGTAATATCCTTTGGTTTCCCTAGGATATCCCCCGAAAATACATTTGTCAGATTTGTGTGAAAGTTTATCAGAGACAAGACTCTTAACATAAGCTTCACATCCCCAAATCTTCATGAAAGAAAGACGAGGCTTCTATCCGGTCCATATCTCATATGGTGTACTTTGAATCGATTTAGTTGGAACTCTATTTAGTGTGAACGCAGGCATTTATAATGCATAACCCCAAAAGGATAATGGAAGATCAATTTGACTCATCATAGATCGAACCATATCCAATAAAGTCTGATTTCTCCTCTCGGAGACACCATTCCATTGGGGTGTTCCGGGTGGAGTTAATTGTGAAACAATTCCACAATCTTTAATATGATCATCAAATTCTTGGCTTAAATATTCACCACCACGATCAGATCGAAGTGCTTTAATAGTTTTGCCAAGTTGATTTTGTACTTAAATTTGAAATATTATAAATATATCAAAAGATTCACTTTTGTTTTTCATCAAGTAGAAATAGCCATATCTATTAAAATCAACAGTGAATGTTATGAAGTATTTAAATCCTCCCCTAGCACTGCTATTTAAAGGTCCGCATACATCAGTATGTATTAGGCCCAATAAGTCACTAGCCCTTTCACTACTCTTAGTAAAAGGTGTCTTAGTCATTTTTCTAAGTAAAACATGACTCACAAGTCTCATATGATTCAAAATCATTTGAGCCTAAAAGTCCGTCCCCATGGAGTTTAGAGATACGCTTCTCATTAATATGACCAAGACAGCAATGCCACAAATAAGTATGATTTACATCATTATGTTTAGATTTCTTATTTATGTTATAGACATCATCATTATTTTCATTCTCAACATCAAGGATATAAAGTCCATTAAATGAACATGCAGTATAATAAAGCATATCATTTAAATAATTGAAAACTTCTTATTCTTAATAAGAAAACTATAACCTTCATTATCCAAACAAGAAATTGAAATAATATTTCTACTCAAATCCAGAACGTAATAACAATTGTTCAAAACAAGAATTAATCCGCTTGGTAAAATAACTTCATAGGTTCCTACGGCTAATACGACAACTCTTGCTCCATTCCCTACACGTAGGTCTACTTCGCCATCTTTGAGTAGCCTCTTATTCTTTAGTGCCTGCACATTTAAACAAATGTGAGATCCACATCCGGTATCTAATATCCAGGAACTAGAAGTAGAAAGGAGAATATCTATAACATAGATACCTGAAGTAGAAACAGTCCCGCTGCCCTTCTTCTTCTTCTTCTTCTTTTCTTCCATATAAGCTTTGCAATTTCCTTTCCAATGACCGGTCTCACTGTATGGACAAACAAATTGCATCCTTTTGAGTGTCTACTTTAGCCACTACAGCAGCGGTGGCAACTTTTGCCTTGCTTGCTTTAGGTTTGGCAACAATTGCCTTACTTTTACATTTGTTTTTGAATCCCTTTCTTACCATGAGCACATGAGAGGCTTCTTTACTGATTTTCTTTTCTGCTGTCTTTAGCATCCCATGCAACTCAGACAGAGACTTATCCATACCATGCATATTAAAGTTCATGACGAACTGATTATAGCTTTTAGGTAATGAATTTAAAATAAATCAGTAGCCAATTCAACAGATATTGGATGACTTAACATGAACAAACCCAAAGCCTAGATGCTCAAAATGGACCTTCATCTTTAAAACATGAGGACCCACCGCCTTGTTAGGTTTCGTGGATCAGCGCAGCGGAAGACTTAACATGAACAAACCCAAAGCATAGATCCGTCTAGATCAATAATTTATAATACATATGCATAAGATGAATAGAAATATAACCTTATATTGCTCGGTATGAAATCTTGGACTTTAGATGCTAAAGCAAGCACCCTCTACCGGTGATCCACACTTCGAACGGATTCAAGAACGCTTCTTGATTTGACTGCTAGATCATTAGGCTTGAAAAACATTATTGAAGAACTCTTCTTCATTCTCCCTTTGATTATTATGTTTGATAATCAAGAATTATCAAACCATAATAACCCTAGTTATAATATGTGTTTTTCTCTCTCCAAGAAACTCTTGTTGATTTCCAAAATCAATGCCTAAGACTTGAATTTTGGCTGAAGAGGACACAGTTTATATATTGGGAGAAACCTAATTCCATTAGGTTAAAGGATTTCTTTCCCAGAAAGAAATCTTCCAAAACCCCGTCTGCGGACAAACTATCCGTACGGCTAGTCCAAACTATCCATACGGCTGGTTTTTTCACTTCCATGTTTTTCTCATTTTTCGTGCCAAGTAAGATCTGTTCTGCGTGTGTGACCTAATAGGATTATACTATGTTGCCAACGAGTCCAAAGACCTCGTAAATCATAAGCGGACTCTAGCAAGTCATTATGACTACCCAAATAGTATAACTTTGAAAGCCCAAAGTTTTCCTAGAATAGAACAAGTCACAATCCCTTTGTCACATGATATCTTTTATTGGACATAAGTCATGGTCTAAGTCAACTTATCTTGACCAATGCTTTCTCGATCCGAGTAGATTGATATGTGCAAATGACATTGATCTTATCAATTCATTTGAGTATGGCCATACATTTCATCAATCTCACTCTTCGAGTGGCCTAAAATAGATATCTCTCTTGAGGAGGGACAAATCCCATCTTGACTTATCATTCTTCCCTACAAGAATCCGATCATGCCAATCGTACCCCTTATGATTACCCGGTTAATGATAACATTAGAATACGTCAAACATAATGTTCATCATGTGGAAGACGATGAAAATCTCAGGTCTAAGGATATCAATGATATGACTATTATGAGATTTAATTATGACATTTGACCATGACATAAATCTCATAGCGAGTCATGTCCAGTACATGTTTCCCAACATATACCCATAAGTTTGATATGTATCTCATACACAAAATGTCACGACCCGAAAACCCGTCTCTATTTTATTGATAAATAATTAATTATTTATTTATTTATTTGATTTAATTATTTATGTGCGCATTTTATATCTCATAATATTAATTTGTGCCTAGCATTATTGGGTTGATATTGTGTTAATTGGGTAGAAGGGTGATAGGGGTTTATTTGTGCTAGGTAGTGAGGAGGGGGCCTATGTGTAAGTTTTCAAAATCATTTCTCCCTACTCTCCTCCCTCACCTCCCTCACTCTTTCACTCCATCTCTCTCCCAGCACATCTCTCTCTCTCTCTCTTTCATTTTGCGTAAGATTTCTCTCTCACTTCTCTCTTCAATCTAACCATCTTCCTCTTGTTATTTCTCATTTCTTAAAACATGAAACTTGTTTAGATCGTCGTTGGAATTTATTTTGGTTTTTGGTTAAAAATGGTGATTTTGTTGAATGTTGGGATTTGATTTTGGTTTTGGTGGATAAATGGTGTTATTTAGGTCCCCTTTAAGTTAGATGTTGTTTGGGTACTTTGGGATCAAGTTGGGAGTGTGGATTGTGAGAAACTTGGTTTTGGGAAAGAAAATGGAAGAAACCGGTTAGTTCTTGCCGTTTTCCGGCATCCAGGGTGCGTGGGCGACCGCCCATGGGTGGTTCGGGCGACCGCCCATCTAATCAGTTGAGCTGGAGAAAATGGGTAAAAGTGAGTGGGCGACCGCCCACTTTTGGGTTGGGCGACCGCCCATGAAGTCAGTGGGTTGGGCATTGGGTTTGGGTTTTGGGCGACCGCCCAGACTGGCTATGGGCGACCGCCCATACCAGCTGTTGTGAGAATCTTTGTTTTTGAATTGTCGTAAGGTCCAAGCCCGATCTAGGCTCGAAGTATCACCCTAGTTGACTTAAGTTAATGTTGTGGAACACTTTAGTGTTCGAAATTATCCCTTGTGATCTATTGTGTATTGGAATTCGATGACAATTGGTTTGGGTTTGTTGGAACATCTTTTTGATGTATTGTTGGATTGATGCACCATTTTGGTGATTTATTTGGATCGGTTCCCTACTTTGCAATCATTAGTTGTTTATCGTGCTAGTATTTTATTACTTAGCATTTATCTGAAAGTCCAGCTGGTATTTGTGGTTGTGTCGGGCGATGCGAGATATTGTGATGGCACCGGCCAAGTCCATTATGGTGTCGACCATTGTTTTGCCCTTATTTTCCTCTTCCAGATCGGTCTTGGTTGAGACGTTTGGAGCATGACTTTGTGGCATGGCTCCCGCCCTTTGTGGCACATTACTTTGTTATTGGTTCCGGTACCGGGGATTTCTCTTCAGCTTTCATGCTATTATGAAGATGATGATTTGTTGATTATTGAAGCTGCGCAGCGACCTTTATTTGGTTTATCAGTTTGGAAAACCTTGGCTAATATACTTTGTTATGTGTTCATTTCCGCTGCTATCTGATATATGATAATTGCTATGTGTTATGTGATTTATTATTGATTATTGCATCATAGCATGTTATGTAGTTGCATTGGTAACTTATTGAGATTTATCTCCACCCCTTTTCTTTTGTCTTTGTTTTTCCTTAACCCCCCCCCCCAGGTGGAAAGGATTAGACTCGCTGATCACGAGACAGGACGTCGTGAGGGTTGAGGTTTTGGGGCAGGTTGATATTGGTGGGTTTACATTATATAAATGTGTAACCTTTTTGGAATATTTGTACCAAACATTGACGTCATTAGGATTTGTATATTTTATAACTTTGGCGTATAAGCTTATGGAGTTTATACTAGTTTTATTTTGTTGTTGTTAAATTGTTTTCCAAAACCTTGTGTTATCCTCTTTTTGTATAAAAGGAAATTTTTATCTTCATTATTTTAGAGTTTATTGTATAAGTCGACGTCCAGCTCGCGATCTCGGGCCCACGGGGTTCGGGGTCGCGACAGTTGGTATCAGAGCTATGGTTTGGCTCTAAGTATAAGTCTAGGTGGACTAGTATGACCTAGGAGGGTAGTTGTGTTCGGAGTGAGTAACGGTTGATGTTTTCTGCAGGTAATTGTTCTCAATGGCTAGAAGAAGAACAGGTGAAGGTTCTAGTGGGGCTCAGAATCAGAATGATCTTCGGGAAGAGAACCGTGCCATGTTCCAAGGCATGTTTGAGGCGGCCATGAAGGCTATTCATGACCAAGGACCGAGAGTAGAGCAAGCACCCCCACCCCGATATGGTTTGGAGCAATTCTTGAAACTGAAACCGGCAGAGTTCGATGGTGAGACCGATGTGAAGAAGGCCGAGCTATGGGTTGAGTCTATGGAGAAAATTTATGATGTTTTTGGATGCACGGACGAGGATAGGGTCCGGTTTTCGGCTTATAAGCTTGTGGGTGCCGCCGAGCATTGGTGGAAAGGGGTTAAAGCAAGTTGGGATGACACTCATACAGTGTATGCTTGGGAATTGTTTGTGCGGAAGTTCAAAAGCATTTCATTCCGGTAGTGGATCAGAACCGAAAGGAGATCGAGCTTCTCAACTTGGAGCAAGGTTTGTTGTCTATAGCTCAATACTCGGCTAAGTTCAAAGAATTAGCCCGGTATTGTGACTATCTTGTGAGGACCGAAGAACAGAAGGCTATGAGATTCATCCGGGGTTTGAAGACTTCTATCCGTACTCAGCTTATAGCCCAGAGGATTGTGAGATTCTAGGATGCGGTGGACCGTGCCCTATCTTATAGAGCAAGATATTGGGGAACATAAGAGGAAGACCGAGGTAGCCAACCCGAGTAAGCAAGGAGCGCAGAGCAAGTCACAACCAAGGATTGATAACCGAGGTAACTTTGGGGGACAATCTCAGTCCCAAGGGCAACCGATCCCAAGGAACCCGGGTACCACTTCCGGGAACCAAGGGAACCAAAATAGGAGACTTTGTTCCTATTGCCAAAAGGAAGGCCATTCAGAGGACCGTTGTTGGAAGAAGCAGGGCAGGTGTACCAATTGTGGTCAAATGGGGCATTATGTGAGGGATTGTCCGAGGAATAGAATTCAACCGACTGGGTTAGGAGCTGGGGCTCCACAGGGTCAAAAAAGGGATGCTACGGGAAAGGCCAAAGTCTAAGGAAAAGTGTTTGCAATGAATCAGCATCAGGCAGATGATCCCTCAGTGATTGGAGGTATTGTTTCTATATCTAATGTGAGCGCGCGTACGTTAGTAGATCCAGGATCATCTCATTGTTACATTTCTGTACAATTTGCTTCTCTGCTAAATGCTGCATCTGAGTCATTGCCTTATGTGTTAGAGGTGTCTACTCCTATGGGAGAGTGTTGGTGACTGATAGAGTCTTTCGTGCTTGTGATGTGGTTATATGTGGTCGTGTCTTATATGCGGACTTGGTAGTCCTTCCTATTCAGGACTTTGATGTTATTTTGGGTATGGATTGGTTAAGCAAGTTCATGCTTCTGTTGACTGTCGTAGAAAGGTCGTTAATTTTCTATCCCTGATGTGCCTAATTTTGTTTTTGAGGCTATGCCTTTGGGTAGAAATATGTGTATCATTTCCTATGTGAAAGCGAGAAAATTATTGCACCGTGGTTGTGAGGGTACTTGGCTAGTGTGCTTGATACTAGGAAAGAATCCCCTAGTTTGGAGAGTGTTCGGGTAGTTAGGGAAATTCCCGATGTTTTCTCTTCTGAATATAATATGCCCCCCGACCGTGAGATAGAATTTTGTATAGATCTTTTGCCGGGTACGGCTCCGATTTCAAAGGCACCGTATAGGTTGGCTCCCGCAGAGTTGAAGGAACTAAAGGTTCAATTGTAAGAGTTACTTGATCGAGGTTTATCCGCCCTAGTGTTTTCCCGTGGGGAGCACCGGTTTTGTTTATGCGGAAGAAGGATGGCTCTTTGAGATTGTGTATTGATTACCGGAAGTTAAATCAGGTTACAGTGAAGAACAAGTATCCTCTACCTCACATTGATGATTTATTTGATCAGCTTCAAAGGTCCGTAGTGTTTTCTAAACTTGATTTGAGGAGTGGGTACCATCAGTTAAAGATTCGATCGGAAGATGTTCCGAAGACTGCCTTTCGCACTCGCTATGGTCATTACGAGTTCTTGGTTATGCGTTTGGGTTGACTAACGCGCCTGCCGTATTTATGATTTGATGAACCGGGTTTTCCATCCTTATCTTGATTCGTTTGTGGTGGTTTTCATCGACGACATTCTTGTCTACTCTAAATCTCGAGAGGAGCACGAGCAACACTTGAGGACAGTTTTATCCATTCTTGCGAGAGAGCAGTTGTTTGCGAAGTTTAGTAAATGCGAATTTTGGCTCGAGAAGGTTTCATTTCTGGGTCATGTTATTTCTAAAGACGGGATTTCTGTGGATCCTTCAAAGATAGAAGCTATAGTGGATTGGAAGAGACCCGAGTCAGCGACCGAGATCAGAAGTTTTCTGGGTTTAGCCGGGTATTACAGAAGGTTTATAGAAGGGTTTTCGAGAATTGCTACTCCGATGACTCAGTTGACCCGGAAGGATGTACCGTTCGTGTGGAGTGAAAAATGTCAAAGTAGCTATGATGAATTAAAGAAGAGATTAACTACGGCTCCTATTCTTGCGTTACCGAATGGAAACGGCGACTTAGTGATTTTCAGTGATGCTTCGAAAGAAGGTTTGGGTTGTGTTTTGATGCAGAATGGGAAAGTGGTTGCGTATGCTTCGAGGAAGTTGAGCCCGAGTGAACAGAATTATCCTACTCACGACATGGAGTTAGCGGCTATTGTATTTGCGTTGCATAAGTGGAAGCATTACCTATATGGAGCGAAGTTTGAGATTTTTACCGATCACAAGAGTTTAAAGTACCTCTTCTCTCAAAAGGAATTGAATAACCGTCAGCGTTGATGGATGGAACTCTAAAGGACTATGATTGTACGATTTCTTATCATCCGGGAAAGGCGAATGTGGTAGCCGATGCGATTAGTAGAAAGTCTTATATGGCTTCGATGATGGTTCGAGAGTGGAAAATGCTTGAGGATGTTCGAGATTGGGGTCCTCGTGAATCGAGACATGGGGCTATTTTTGCGAATATTAGGGTATCTCCGACCCTAATTCAAAGAATAAAGGATGCTCAAAAGGAAGATCCCGAGTTATTGAAAGTAATGGGTAAAATGAAGGAAAAGAATTTCGAGGATTTTTCTATGAGTTCGAATGGGGTGTTGACTTTCCGTGGTCGTTTGTGCGT
>JAOWBW010003581.1:0-24966 GCA_026119855.1 Campanula takesimana | reverse complement strand
ATCCAGGTAAGGTTTGAAAACTCGATTCATCAAGTCCATAAATACTGCAGGAGCATTCGTCAAACCAAATGGCATAACCACAAACTCATAATGTCCGTACCTGGTGCGTAAGGCTGTTTCGGTATATCCTCCTGTCGGACTTTCAGCTAATGATACCCACTTCTTAAGTCAAGTTTCAAATAAACTACAGACCCTTGAAGTTGATCAAACAAGTCGTCAATGTGAGGTAACCAAATACATATTTTTAATGGTTACCTGGTTAAGCTCTCTGTAGTCAATACATAATCTCAAAGTACCATCTTCTTTTTAACAAATAACCTGGTGCACCCCACGGTGACACCACCAGGCCTGATAAACCCTTTTTCAAGTAACTCCTCGAGTTGTTTCTTCAGTTCCCTTAACTCAGCTGGAGCCATTCTATAGGAGCTTTAGATATCGGTGTTGTACCTGTAATAACTCAATACAAAAACTCAAGTTTCCCCGGTCAGGTGGCATACAATACTGGTAGAAAACACATCAAAAAATTCAGATACGATGGGAATATCTTCCAACTTTGCTACGGACATACTCTTGTCAACAACACATGCAAGATACCCAGTACAACCACCAGATAACATTCCAATTTCTAGCTTTCAAAGCAGATGAATATGAAAACTACACATAGGCCTATCACCCTCAAATATAATTTCAGGTAAACCAAACATAGAAAAGTAACCACCTTTTGATGACAATCAACAGATGCATAATGCATATAAAGCCAATCCATACCAAGTATCACATCAAATATTTTATAGGCAACACTACTAAGTCAGCCTGAAGAGTGTGATCACTTACCAGAACATCACAATCTTATACACCTCAGTAGCTAACATGCAATCTCCCATAGGGGAAGATACTTCTAACACGTAAGGCATAGAATCAGGAATGACAGGAATATGGGAACAAAATGTAATGCCACATAAGAATGAGATGATCCTGGATCTATAAGGACTCGTGCTCGCGTACTAAAAAGAAAAATGGTACCTCCTATCACCGCTGTAGACTCAGCCACTCTGTGCTGATCAATAGCGAACACTCGACCCTGTACTCTAGCCCCCACTATCCCGCTTACTACCAGAGGCCTGCTGCGCCGGTACCCTCTCCTTGAGTTCCCTTACTCTTTGGGCAATCCCTTTTAAAATGTCCACTCTCACCACAGTTTAAGCATTTTCCTTGTTTCAAACCAACACCTGTCTTCAGTATGTCCCTCCTTCGAACAATACCTGCAAGTCCACTTCGAACTCGAAACATTTGGTTTTGAACCCACTGACACACTTCCCATACTTTCTGGCTGCCGCTGAGATCGACCACCCTGCTTGTTAAATCCACCCCTTTTACTTCCTGAGCTCTGAGCCCTTTCTGGAACACGTACTGATAGTTGACCCACCGTTGTCGTTCCGGTTTGACCTGGTTCTTCAATATCATTCTCAATAGCATAAGCCTTCTCAACTGCTTGTCGATAACTAGTAAGCTGTAGGGAAAGAAGTTGCTTTCCTATACTCTGTCTTTAACCCCTTCACAAAACGTTGAGCCCTCTTTGTGTCAGTTGGAACCAAATGACTACAATACCTTGCTAATTTGGTAAATTCAGAGGAATATTGTCCCACGTCATATTTCCTTGCACTAAGTTTAAAAATTCCATTTCTATTCGATCTTGAACAACTGAGGGAATGAACTGTGAGTTGAACTCTTTGAGAAAGTCCTCCCAAGTATGCTGTACTTCTTTCTCCTGATCCCAGCTCTGGCATAACACCTTCCACCAGTGCTCCGCAGCCTTCTCTAGTTAAAAGTTGCAAAGGCTACCTTCTCTTTATCTTCACATTTCAAGGCAGTAAATATCTTCTCAATACTCTCTATCCATTCTTCAGCTTTTACTACATCAGGCTCCCATCATAACTACGAGGTTGCATTTTCAGAAACTTGGTAAGGCGACTTGCATAACCCCTGTCTTTCGCTCCTGACTGTGCCTGCCCAGGATCATTCTGTCCCTGTTGGTTGGAGACCATTTGAGCTAGTAGTTGAAACATCTGTTTCACATTGTGATCATTACCCACCTCCATAGAAGGAGTTTCTGATTCCTCGTTTCCCTGAGTACTACTACCAATATCCTCTGACTGACTCATCTCCGCCCTACATATAAACACTCGACGTTAATAACACAACCCATAAACCAACCCACCTAGGCCATATATCCTATCCAGGCTTAGAGCTAACCATAGCTCTAATACCAACTGTAACGCCCCGAATTCTGGGGTTTAATATGAACCTTAGAATTCGACACATCACTACTACTAATATCTGGATATAAATCGAAACTAATACAACTATACACCCCTAATAATCAAGGAAATACGTTACTTGAGACGGTTCAAACACTTCACCACCAATCTAAATTTACATTTCCATTAACTAATCTCAACTCTTTAACTGCTCGGCACAAAGCCGGAAAACAAAAGATGACAACATAGTATATACATATACACAACTGTACCCCAAAAATTCTGAGTTCAACTCACTCAGATTTAAACCGTCGTCCTCACAACTAAAGAGTAACATTTAACCTACCCAAAAGTGATTTCCCCTGAAATAAGAACTTGCTACAACGATCCTCACTTCGTGCTATCACTAGCCTTCTTGGAATCTAAGGAAAACAATGAAATAAGAAACGGGGTGAGATAAAATCTCAGTAAGTTACTACTATAGCTACATGATATGCATACATATAATAATGAAGTATGGAAGGATCTCATATAGCAATGTATCAAGTAGCAAGTCATATGAGTAGCTAATCCTACTCATTATGCAACACGTATAACTGAGTACACATTACAAAGGATATTTCTTTCCTCCTTATTACTCCATACCCATTCATAACCAGAACTTTCAAACTGATGTTACCGTTGATGTAGGCCTTCATACTGAACGTAGCTTCATAATATCAATGGAGACCCGTTACCCAGTATCTCAAACCAAGAACAAAAAGAGTTATTCAATCATTGTGCATAATGCTCCAATAATTGAGGAAGCTAGACCCCTACCGTAATCAAGAGTAGGAGCAAACGGTCACAGATGCATAGATTCACGGTTATTACTTAGCCCCAGCACTCATAATAAACGTGAACCTATACACCCCCGAAACAACAAGCCAGCTGGACACACATATAAGTACAAAAGTATATATTTACTTGACATTACAAAACTAGCACTAGGCCCAAAGTAGGGTACTAGTCTATTAACCACATAAATCACGTAGGCACAATTGCATAATCTTGTTAATTCAAATTGTATCACATTTGATATTCATCATTCACCATTTAAGCCCATATACATTCGACTTGACACTCATAACAACCTTCCCAAAACACTCCTACAATTAGCCTAGACAATCCTCTAAGGCTAAACAAAGATCACCCTTTAATTCAACCATTTGGAACCATTATTCATTCACAGGGGAGTGTGTGCGGCCGCCCATGGAGGGGTGTGCGGTCGCACACCTAAAGGAAAACCAAGAACAAATTCTTTCAGATGGGATGTGCGGTCGCCGGCCCATTTTGTGCGGCCGCCCACTTCCTCGTCAGGCCCAAAAACTGGGAATTTCATACTCCCTTCGTTTCACCGTCCCAAAAGTACAACACATACTATATTAAACGTTTGTAACCATTACAAGGCTACATATTCAGTACCAAACCAACTTTAACATTTCTTTATACTCAATCCAAACCAACAACACCAATTTTTTTCCCAAAGTAAACGACATCAAACCAAATTTACCAAAAATTGACATACTTCATTAACTTTGCAACAAATGATACACATAACATTTTTATGACCATTTTAACATTTAAAAGGGGAATTAGTAACTTACCTATCCCGGAAAAGTATCGAAGAAAATATATTTGAACCGGTAGAAATGACCTATTCAACGCCCTGAACATTTATATATATTTAGAGTTTAAAACGGAGAAGTAAATAAAATGTAAGAAATTGAGAAAGGATGAAACCCTACCTTAATGTTCTTTGCACAGAGAGAGACGGATTCTACTAGGTGTGTGTGTGTATATTGTTAACACAGAGAAAGAGATATAGAAATGGGATAAGCATAATAAAGATCTTTCACAAAATCTTGTAAAAAACGTGTTTTACACTAACTATGTGTAAAACGTGTTTTTCAAATAACGGCTTAAGAGGGATTAAAAGACGCGGTGATAATTTTGTAAATAAGTGGAACTCATGGAAATCTCAGCAGGCACATTTTAACTCTAGAGGAGGCAATTTTTTAGAGCAGGCATGTTTTAAACTCTAGAGGAGACATTTTTTTTTGAACTTTTAACAGTGTCTTTTTTGAGAAAAAATAAGTGCCTGCTCTAGTTAAAAATGTGCCTCCTGTAGTTTCAAAACATGACTCCTCCAGTTTCAAAACATGCCTCCTGAGATTTTTTTGAACTTTTAAGATTGTCTTTTTTAAGAAAACAAATGCCTGCTCTAGTTTAAAAATGTGCCTCCTGCAGTATGAAAATATGTCTCCTCCAGTTTTAAAACATGCTTGCTTTAAAATTTAGAAGTGCCTCTTTGAAAAAAATGCCTGTTATAGTTTTACATAGTGCCTGATGTGGAGTTCAAAAATATGCCTCCTTCAGTTTCATAATATGCCTCCTGCAGTTTTAAAATATACCTCCTGAGATTTCATAAGTTTCAAATATTTACACTTATGCCACCGCGTCTCTTAAACCCTACTTGCCGTTATTAATAAAACACGTTTTACACTAAGCCTAGTGTAAAACGCGTTTTACAAGAGACTTACTCAAGATCTTTATATATATCCCACTTTCCCCACTAAGCCCGCCTTATTCCTTTAATACCTCTAAAGTACTAACCTCTTAAATACCACATAGGCCCACAAGTCACACTAGCTCATTTATGCGACTTAACAAAATTTAAATAAACTAACACATATTCTCAAATAATATATGCAAGTCATAAAAATATTACCTAGCACATAAAATGCACACTTATATCATTTAACACTTCAACTAAATACCACATAAATCACATAATAACTTATAATTATGAAAAATGCAAAAATATGAAAATAAAATTGGGTGAGGCGTTACAAATATTTTTATGAAATGATAATCCACGTATAGCATTTACTTCATATGAAACATATTTAGGGCTAATATCTTTTTTAGATTATTATTTCACGTGTTTTTTCAATATTTAAAATTAAGATTTAATATAAAATAATCCATTCACCCGTAAAATTACCAAAAAAAAATATATGATTTAAATTTAAATATTATTTTCAATTTTTTAAATAAGAATCCTATTAATCGAATATGTGTAGCTTCAAAAATATCTTAAATCGTCATTTAAAACGTCATATGCTAGTCACATGACATAAAATCTGTTAAAAAACTAGCACCCAGTTACTTTTGTAGTTGGATTGCAACAAAATGACAAAGTGAGTATACGAATTGGCGAAATTGAATAGACAGCATCAATATTATAAATTTTTGAAAAAGTCAGGAACCAAATTGCAATTAACCCTTAATTAATTAAAGAGCTATAATGAGCTCTTTATCATTATGGAGTTTTTAAAACTGTTCCTCAAAAAAAGCTACTCCTGGTATGTGAGAACTCTTGTCATTTTCACAACTAAAACTCTCTACTCACTTTTTTTTTCTTACTTTACTTTTCTTACTCATAATATTTATTTTTTATTAATCTTCATACAAAGTCAAAGTAAAACCACTAAATTAAGACGGAGGGAGTACCTTTTAAGGAGTTTTCATTGATTTTCACAAATTCCAGACTAAAAAAATACTTCTACCATTGTGAAGAAATACCTAAAATTTTACTATGTGGCTTATGAAATGAAGGACGTAAAAACAGCTTCTTTTTCTCTTATAATCATTAATGCTATTGTAAGAATGTATGCGTGACGACATTGTAGTCACTCACATGAGAAAATAGCAAATTTGCACGTGATCGGTCCCATGTTAAGATTGAGACGAATGGTCATGACTGTGGGCAGTGGTGTAAATTGTTCGGTTTGGTTCGGTTTGGGGGTATTTACGGACCGAACCACTAGTTATCGGTTTATGAAAATTTCAAACCGAACCGAACCATGAAAAATTTCAAACCGAACCAAACCGAACCGCTATGGTTTGGTTCGGTTTGGTTCAAACCGCGGTTCAAACCATGGTTTAGACTACGGTTCAAATCACGATTCAAACAACAACTCATTATTACATTTGTTTTAACTTCCGTGATCACGGAGGAAGTGCGAAAGATGTGGATCTTGAAGAGGAAAGTCGGATAAAGTGAGAGACTAGACGAAGAGAGAGGCAGGAAAAAAAAAACTTTATAATATAGACCGTGGAGTGAAATTGGTAATTTATATATCGCAAATCGCAATGAAGATAACAAACGATGAAAATAATATTAAATAAAATACTCCCTCCGTCCCAAAGTAAGAGTCCTACTTTCCATTTTGGTACGTCCCAGAGTAAGAGTCCTATTCCTAAAATGGCAAAAAATCTTTACTATTCACCCCACTCATTCTCTCTCCTATTTTACTTTTATACTCACAACACCAATCAATTCACTATTTTCTCCCACTCATTCTCTCTCCTACTTTACTTTTACACTCACAACATTTACATCATTTCCAATATTTATTAATAAGCATGCAAATGAGGGGTAGGACTCTTACTCCGGGACGGAGGGAGTACAAAATAAGTGTTAGGATTAGTCTATGTAATGATCTACTAATAAATTTTAATAAATATACAAAAATATTAAATAAGATGTGAAACTGTGGTTAGGATTAGTTTATGTAATGTGGTTTGGTCTGGCGGTTCGGCTTGGTGGTTCGGTCTCGCGGTCTCAAACCGCGGTTCGGTTTGGTTTGGTTTAGTCTGGGAAGGTCAAACCACAAACCAAACCGAACCATGTGGTTTGCCAATATTTGAGACTGAACCGAACCGAACCATTGATGCTTGAAAACCAAACCAAAATGCATGGTTTGGTTCGGTTCGGTCTCAAACTGCGGTTTGAACCGAACCACTTACACCCCTAATTGTGTGTAGAGCCGTCAATTCTGGATCGGCCCGTCCGGACGTCCTATCCCGCTATATATATGGGACGGAACGGGACATTATATTCCTATCCCAAAAAATGCGAGACTATTCGGGACGTCCCGTATGAGACGCGAGACAACACGAGATGGGACGGGACGGGACGTCCCGCATTTTTAAAACCCAGCACAGCAGCCGAAACCCAATTAAAAAAACCCAGCGGCCCAAGTGAAACCCTGTTCCACAATATCCCAAATTGCTGTTGCTGACTTATGGCCTGTGGGACTGACTTGTGTTGCTGAAGTTGCTGTTGCTGCGTGGTTTTTTTTTATCTAGTATTGTTATAATACTTATGTAAGGACTAAGTATTAGTATTGGTATTTGTTGGATTTATTTCAAAATCGTTATTTTGTGATCGGGTGATCGCATCAACCTATCCCGTCTTTGTTCCGAATTGTCTCGCGTCCCGAGGTGATTTGGGATGGGACGGGGTATTCACGTCCCGCGATAAATTGGTCCCGTCCCGTATATAGCTGATATATAGCCGATGTTCATGCCAGCCCACACGTGAGGGGGAGCGTTGAAGTCCAATTTATTTCACAACTTGAAAAATATTGAAAAAGCAGAGTAAAGGCTTAAGTCAGAAAGGAAGTGATATCAAAAGTGTTGTCACTGCAACGATATCACTTCTGGCACCACTTAACACACACGAACAGAAAACAGTTTCTGAAAAGAGTTCGCAGCGGAAAATCAACACAAGAATTATTTTTCTCAAGATATATAAATTATATATCTTGAGGGATGCCTCAAAAGGCGAGACCTTTACTAAATAATATGAAGTGAGGTACAAGGCCGAGAATTCCCTAATGCTATTACAATGAAAGCTTTGTGGAACGACTAAGTCTAATACACAGAATCCTAACCTAGCCAAGACACTTATAATACTCGATACAAGAATATAAATGTGTTTGAGAATTTATAAGGAACTAAGGAATGTGTAAGACTTTCTTGTGAGGAGTGTGTGTTCTTGCTTCAAGTGTTGTGTTTTTCATCTTCACCTCCTCTTGCTATTTATAGGGCTTCTTGGACTTGGGGAATACTCAATAATGGCTTGGAGAGGATGCACAAACGTGGGGAGAGAGTGGGAGTAGTGGCCGAGCCTTGGGGGGCATTATCTCCACATTTCCTATTTTGTAGGAACAAACTTTCTTTGTGCCCAAGTTAATGCTTTGCCGTGTTATACCTCCTTGCTCATGTTCCTTGTACATTTCTCCTTCAAATAATCAGCCTTTGAATGGGTCAAATACCCATGTGTTAGTTGTGTAGAAAATCTCCAAAGCTTGTGGATAAAATCACATTTTATCCATAACTTCTTTTTAAACTTCTTTGCATTATTCTAGCATAGGTTATACCTGAAAATGGACCAACATAAACAATAAACATTGCAATAATATTAGTCATTAGTCCAGCAATTATTTATGAAGCAAATATACAAATATATGCAGACTGTCCGACGGTATCACTTGGACAGTGTGGTCAGCACTTGTGGTATCACCACATTCTGCACTTACAATCTCCCCCTTAATTGTATATTTCTTCACAAACTAAATAATTCTGCGACCTGCAAGACAAAGTTAGTCACACAACTAGAATATACATGCAATCTTCTAAATAAAATAACTCCCCCTCAAAGAGGCGAGTAACCAAAATTAACAATGACATTTTTAAAAAAGTTTTTAAACAATAAAACAAAGTACCAAATGACCGAAACAGTTCACGGTCACAAAACACACATCCAAATGTCATGAAGTGTAACCCACACTTCAAACAACCAACCAAAATATGTTTAAAAAACCAACAACCAAATAAAATTGTTTAAGTGCCACCACCACAAATTTAAAAAAAAAATTAATAAAAAAATTATTTTAATCACCACCCACTACCAAAATAAAATTGTTAAAGAACCACACCCCGCTTTACTCATCATCCTCGGCCTCGTCCTCTTCATTTCCTGGTTGAGTATCATTGCCTCCAGCACTTGTTCCAGCACCTGCGGTAGCACCCGAGGCAGCATTTCCTCCCCCTGTTTGTGATGAAATATGATCAAGAAATACAGACAAATCATCATGAATCTTCATCCAGGAGTTGACCTGATCCTTTACGTTTTCCATAACCCTGTTTAAAACCTGAACAACAGCAACTGTGGAAATCACAGAAGAGGTGCTGTCAGAAGTATTGACCTCACTTTGGGTAGCACTTTTTGCTGTACCTGTAGGGATAGGAAACGAAAAGTCTGGAACAGAAGGTTTAGATTTTGCCTGGGAACGCTGAGCAGGAATACGTTTGGAGACCAAAGGTGGGGACGATTTGGACCACGGTAGATCAACATGTCGGTTACCTCTCTTCAATTGATTATCAATAACATAGTAGCTAGGGCCGGAAGTGAAGATATCAGAGCCTAGTACTTGAAATTTTTGAAAGGTTAAGACACGAAAGATCAAGGATGGATATGGAAGGTAGGATGGGTCTTTTCTTTTAGGCCAATTCGAAAGATGTTTGAACACTAGATTTCCAAAGTTGATCGATTTGTTTTTCCCTAGCCTATACAAAACTCTCGCTTGCTCCATGGTAAGGTTTTGATCACTCTTTGAAGGAAGCCAATTAAGCAAGCAAAGCTTGTGTAAAACCGAGTAAAGAGAGGTAAGTTTAGAGGCGGGGAATTTTACTTTGGGATCGGTTGGCCAATGTTGGACTTCATTATGGGTTAGGAATTTAGCCATTGCATCTTTGTTACAATTAAAACTTTCCTCAATGATATTGGGCAATCCTAAGGCTTTGTTAATGATGTTGGGGTTGAAAAGAAACACTTTACCCCTAACAAACACCTTCCCGAATTCTGGAGCAGTTTCATTGTCTATGTTTGGACTAAGATTAGCATAAAAATTCCTTACCACCTTATCAACATAAGCCATTGCTTGGGTGTTAGGGATCAAAAAATTCCGGTCCTCAAGGAATTGATACACACCACTTTTCTTTAAATCATCCTCATCAATGTTTTTCTCTTCCAAAAAGGGGTATTACTATGCTTTAGCCAAAAGGACATACCCGACTCTTTATAGAACTCAAGAGAATAAGGATCTAAAGGAAAAGCTTCATTATCTTCAACTCTAACATGCTCATTTTCAGAATCATCAGAAGAATCAGAGACATGAGGAGAAGAATGATGTACCTCCTGATATTTGGACCTGGTCTGAGCTTGCAGAGGTATTTCCGAAGGTGCTGGCCTTCTGCGGGTAACACCTTTGTCAGCACCCTGAATACCCTTCCCTTTTTCAAGTCTTTGTTGTGCTGCAGCAAGGGTTTCACTATCTTATTCCTGTTCATCCACCCACTGATTGAAGCCATCCTCTGTAGGTTCTTGCTCTACGGTATAATTTTCATCCGAGGCATGAGCGGAAGACAAACTCTGAGAGTCTTCATCTGATACTTCAACAGGATCAGCTGGAGTGTTGGAATTTGCTTTGTTGAAGATAGCCCTTAATCTGCTTGAAGTCCTCTTTTTAGGTGCTTGGACAGATGGTGGTTGTGGTGGAGCTTTCCGCTTCTTCTTGGTGGCTTTGGTGGTTGTTGCAGCTGGTTGGGAAGGAGCCATGGTGGGAGGAGCTTGGGCGACTGGAATTGGAGATGGACCGGACACCACAATCGCCAAGGAAGGCGGTGATGTCACCGGTGTTGTCGCCGGTGATGTCTCCATAGGAGAGAAAAATCTAGCCTCACCCACACTTGGAGAGACTTCCATTGGCTCGGTGGTTGCTTTGGATGGTGAAGCCATTGATGATTTGAGAAGAAGAAAGAAGAATTTTATGAGAGGGATTTTCTAAGGTTTGAGAGATTGAGAGCGAGAGACTGATGAGGGAGAGATAGGGCGATCGGTGAGGAGGGTGAGAGAGGAGGGAGGAAGGGTTTAGGATAGTTTTTAGGAAGTATTCAATTTGAAGTTAAATACTCAACATTAATTTTGAGATAACCTTTCCTAATCCTAAAAACACTCAACTCCCCCTAATTTTTAGCTCTCCCTATTTTCTAGCTAAATAGGTAAACTCAAACTCAACTCCCACATTTTTTGAAAATCAACCGGCCATTATCCCCAAAAAAGCCTTTTTTTTTTTTTTAAGAAAATAAAAATTAAGAAAATAAAAAAATCTAGAATAAATCGGCATAGGTAACAACGATTCAAAAAATTTTGAAATTCACATTCAATTATGACTCCAAAATTTTAGGAATGAATTTACCTAATTTAATTTACCAAAAATAAAATATACAAGGATTTAATAAAAACTTTTTTGAAATCAAAAACTCCACAAATTTAAGGGACTTTCGGACTTCCCAAAATTAACTATTAAATCCGAAAATAATTAAATAAAAAATAATGTGGCACATACTAATGTGTTGTTGGCAATGATGGTAACACTTTAGAGAACACATAAGTCAAATATCCCCTTGATAAAAACTTTTTACATTTAAAGAACATAAGGCAAAACAATCCTCATTAACACTTGAGGCAAATTGTTAGGCTTCTTTTTAAATAAGCAATTTGAGGCAAAAACAAGCTTCCCAAATTCAAACACTTGAGGCATAGCAAACCTTAATTATGAGTGTTTGAGATAAAATAAATCTAACAAGTTAGATAAGCTTGTTCTTCATCTTCAAGCACTTTTAAAATAAGGATAATTTACACTTTAATATCTACAAGATAGCATCGTAGTAACGAGTTCCGTGCTCCGAGTCCTTATAAAGTGTAAAAAATACTTTAGTGATTTGCACCTTTTAAGTAGGATACACTGTAGTAGCGAACTCCATTTTCCTAATACTTAGTACAAAATCACTAGATAGTGTCTCCCTTTGGCAAGAGTGCATCGTCGCAGCGAACGCCGTGCCCCGAGTTACTTAGGAAATACTATAAGTGCTTTTTGCCTTTTGCCTTTTAATTTTATCACAAAAATTAGTGACTTTGTCACTTTTGAGTACAAAGGGATTTGACAAACATGTTAACCAAGTATAAACCTACCAAAACAAAAGGTCAGCATGTGCCGCCGCGAAGGCTTTAAACAAAAAAAAAAACTGAAAAACATTTTTTTTTTATTATACAGTGTTACCAGAAGTGATGACAACACTCAGGGTAACACTCGAAAACAGTAACTTAAAAAATACAAAGACCAAGAGATCTTTTCAAACTTGAAAATCTCTCATGATCAAGGGCCTTGGTAAATATGTCAGCAAGTTGATACTTTGTATCAATATGCTCTATGTTTATCAAATATTTTTCAACCAAGTCTCTTAGAAAATGGTGACGGATATCAATGTGTTTAGTACGGGAATGTTGAACCGGGTTTCTTGAAATGTTTATGGCACTTAGATTATCACAATACATGGTCAAGATATTACTATCAAGACCATAGTCGTCTAACATGTGTTTTAACCAAATGAGTTGGGAACAACAACTACCGGCCGCGACATATTCGGAATCGGCTGTCGAAAGAGACACACATTTTGTTTACGACTATACCATGAAACTAAGTTATTACCCAAAAGAAACACCCCCCACTAGTACTTTTCCTATCATCCATGTCACCCGCCCAGTCGGAATCACTAAAACCAACAAGGTTGGTATTAGTATCCTTAGAAAACCATATTCCTAAATTACTCGTACCCGACACATATTTGATAATCTTTTTGACAACATTTAGGTGGGAAAGTTTAGGACTGGCTTGATAGCGTGCGCATACACACACACTGAACATTAAATCAGGGCGACTTGCGGTAAGATAGAGGAGACTACCTATCATAGAGCGATATAAGGTTGGATCCACATCCTCCCCAACTTGGTCCTTTCCCAACTTCAGTGTCGAACCCATTGGTACTTTAGACTCCTTGGCATGCTCCAACTCGAACTTTGTTACTAAACTTTTCGCATACTTGCTTTGAGAAATGAAGATCCCTTCATTCGACTGTTTCACCTGCAATCCAAGGAAAAAGTTTAGTTCCCCTATCATACTCATTTCGAAAGTTGATGACATGGCATCCACAAATTTTTTCAAATAGGTTTCAGATGTGGAAAAAACAATGTCATCAACATATATTTGAGCTATGACAAGGGTTTTACCATTTCTTAAGATAAACAAAGTCCTATCGGCTTCTCCTCTAACAAAGCCATATTCTAACAGAAATTGAGTTAATCTACCATACCATGCTCGAGGAGCTTGTTTCAAGCCCTATAAGGCTTTTATAAGTTTATAAACATGGTGTGGTTTGAATGGATCTTCAAAACCTTTTGGTTGTTCAACATATATTTCTTTATCAATATATCCATTCAAAAACACTCCTTTCACATCCATTTGGTGCAATGTGATTTTAAGGTAGCAAGCTATAGCCAAGAGGAGTCTTATGGACTCAATTCTAGCCACAGGTGCGAAAGTCTCATCATAATCGATACCTTCGACTTGTGTATATCCTTGAGCCACAAGACGAGCTTTATTACGAACAATGTTACCCGTTTCATCACTTTTGTTTTTGAAAATACATTTAGTCCCATGATATTAGTATTTTCGGGACGGGGAACTAAAGTCCAAACATTGTTTCGGGTAAATTGTTCAAGCTCCTCTTGCATAGCTTGAATCCAAAAATTATCTTTTAAGGCCTCAATCACATTCTTAGGCTCAACGAGGGAATAAAACAAGAGTGTTTTACCTGAGCATATGTGGTAGACATACACACATACCTTACCATATCTCGATAATTGACAGGTTCTTTGTTCCTCGTTTGAATTCCTTCATTTACTTCCCCTATTACTTGTGTAGAAGGATGATTCCTTCTTATTCTGGCTGGGGGATCCCTCCTTATAACTTCATAAACCTCTGCACCTTGTCGATTTTCTTGTTCTGTTTCAGCAGCGGTACTGGAATCAGGTGATACCGGAAGTGTTGTCTCAACAGTGTTATCACTTCGGTCAGCACCTGCTTCATTAACAGAATCAGGATTCCCTCTGTTTTCAGTCAGCTCGTCTGACAGAATCAAGGGAGATTCTTATGGTCCTTCACGTGTATTGCTCAACAAATCATCAAAAACAATGTTAACCGACTCTTGGATAGTTTTTAACCTTAGGTTATATACCCTATATGCTCGACTATCTTGAGTGTATCCAAGAAAAATTGCATTATCACTTTTAGAGTCAAACTTAGTCAATTGATCCCGGTCATTTAAAATGTAACACATGCACCCAAAAACATGAAAATAGTGAACTTTAGGCTTCTTGCCTTTCAAAATCTCGTAAGGTGTCATAGTGGTATCGGGTCTTAAGAAAACTCTATTTGCGGTGTGACAAGCGGTATTTAGTGCTTCGGCCCAAAATCTTTTAAAAATTTGTTTAGAGAACAACATTACACGGTCCATTTCAAGTAAAGTCCGATTTTTCCTTTCGGCAATCCCATTTTGTTGATGCGTTTTGGGTGCCGAGAATTCATGGTGAATTCCCATTTTCTCACAAAAGGAAGAAAAAGAAGCATTTTCAAATTCTTTACCATGATCGGATCTTATACGAGAAACAGAAGCACAAAACATGTTTTTGATTTTTGAGTGTAAGATTCTGAACTTTTCAAATGCCTTAGATTTTTCTTTTAAGAAAAAGATCCAAGAGAATCTAGAAAAATCATCAACAACTATTAAAGAATATTTCTGTTGGTCCCAAAGGGCAACAAGGGTATGAAAAATAGCTAGAGGGGGGGGGGGTGAATAGCTGTTTTAAAATTCTTTTCGTACCCTTGAAAAACTCAATTGCGAATGCGCACTTTATCAAGTAAGCGTTATGAAATGCGCCTAAGTGAGTGAGTGAAATGCACAGCGGAATTTAGTAATGAAAGTAGGCGCAAAGTGATAAAGGGAGCGCAACACACACACTAAGTATTTTGGCTCAAAGTGAGTGAAATAAGGAACTAAGGCAAATGATAAAACAAACACAACACAATTCAGTTCAATCAATCTACAATGAGTAAACAAGCAAATAGTGAGTGAAAATAATAACTTGAAAGAAATGACAAGATAATAACACAAGCTATTTGGAGAGGTTCGATCAATGAAGATCTACGTCCTCTACCAAGATGGTTAGTCTTGGATTTCTAATCGAGATCTTATATAATGAGTGAGTGTTACAAATTACAATGTTTGAGCTTATACACTAACTCAAGATCTATTACTATGAAAGAACAAATCCAAAACAATAACCGGTGTATCTCTAAAAGATGAATCTAAATGATTAATCTTAAAGAGGTGCGTGTGTGTTCTTAGAATCAAGGCTCTTTAGATCTTTGAGATGGAGAGCACAAGAAACTAAAGTGTTAAGGCTTTGAAGATCTGGGCTAAGGATGAAGGTATGAAGATGTTCTTGAGAAATCTGGAAAACGAAGGCAATCTTCAAATCTTCAACAAATGCTTTGAGAGAGAAATTCTTGAAATTCTTAGCAAAACTCAGCAACTTCAAAAAACTAGCCGTTTGGAAATCCTTGTGGATAAGATGAGCTGTCGTTCGTTGATTGGAGCATGCATATTTTATGGCCATTTTGACACTCAACATAAATGTGACCGTTATGGACACGTGTCAACAGATTAGGCGCATATGCATCTTTTATCCACCGTTGGATCATTGGCGTAATTTGAATTCTCTTCAAGTCTTCGAGTCTTCAATAAATCACTGAGTGTTGAAAAAACACTTTGAGGCGCGTTTGAGCCAAGAGGCGCATTTAGCCAATAGGCGCACAGTAAGCGTGCGCTTTAAAACAAGGGGCGCAGAGGCGCGTAAGCTTATGAAGAAATCCTTATGCGCGCGCTCTAAATGGCGCAAGGCGCGAGTGAAGAGGCGCATGGCGCGTAGCGCAGGAGGCGCATAAGCGCGGCTCAAACTCACTGAGTGATTTTTCTTGAAACTTGATCTTCTTGCCCTATTTCTAAGCCTATTCTATAACAATGGACAACCTAAAAAATGAAGTATAAATACTTCTTACATGTGGGTCTAAAGTCCATGAAATAAAACTTAGGTGATGGATCAATCAAATCTAATAAATCCTAATACATTAAAACTGAGATATATGTGGGCATACCCAACAATCTCCCCCTATTTGATTGATGCCATTACCTACTATATCAAGGACAAACATTATACTTGATAAAAACATGTCCAAATGAATGAAATTGGTAATTCATGTCTCAAGTTAATGTACACACTAGTCCAAAATATAGATTCCTAATCTATTCCAATAAGAATAAAGAGTTACATATGGAAAGATAGAAACAACAGTTTAACACATTCAAGATGATATATGATTTTTAGTTTTGAAATGTGTTTAAACCAAGTTTAAACTTAATGCATGAAAGTATGAAACAATTCAATATGATGCATTATGAATTTAAACAATATTCATTGTTCTACAAACAAGGAGTTTGAGTGAACAAGGTTTGATAATAAGTGATGCATTGTTCTCATTAAAACTTGGGTGTAAGAGTTACAAGTTACAAGTTTTGAATAGAACAAAAACAAAAGGTGCTAAAACAAGTAAGCACAAAATCACTATCACAAAAGAGATTGTTCTATTACAAAAGATTCTAAAAATTTACAAAAAAAATAATAGAAGCTAAGGGTTGGGAGGCGCATCATCTTCCTTCAATCCTTCAACGATCTCTGAAACAGAACGCTGAATTTGCTTTGCGAGCTGATGACTACGGTTCGCTAACCCTTGAGTGTCCGTGACACTGGAGTGAGTAGCAGTAATACCGTCTCTAATATAACTCAAGTGATTCACATTGATGTTTTGGTATTCATCAATGGAACGCTGAGTGATCTGCTGCTGCTGTGAAATGTTTTCTTCCAAGATTTGAATGTGAGCTTCAATGGCATTTTGAGCCGTGATAATATCTGAAGAAATATGTTCAGCGCGTCTGTCAGAGCTTGAGTGAGCAGCAGTGAAATGAGTGACGACCAACTCTTTCAGGACATCCAACTTAGATACAAGCACATTCATATTTTGATTGAGACGCAGCAGATTGAGGTATGAACGTAGGCGCAGAAGCGGTGGTTTGCGCCTGGTCAGTATGAGCTTGAACCTGAGTCTGCGCCGGAGGAGGAGAAGGAGCAGAAAGTTTGGCCTTGAGAGAGTTCATCTCCCCCTTAATGGCAGCAATCTCTTCAGATTGATCAGTGAGTAAGGAAGTAAGAAGCTCAAATTGAGACTTTATATGCGCCTGTCCTTGCTCTAAATTGGCTTGCCCCTGCTGTAAAGAATGAAGAATGGAAAGTACCTCGCTCAAATCAGGAGCAGACGGAGGAGGCGCAGGGGTAGAGAGTGGCGCATCATCTTGAAGGGGCGCAGAATCTTGAAGGGGCGCAGAAGGAGATGGAGGCGCAGGAGGAGGTGAATGAGTAGGAGACTCAAATTCATCTTCAGTTTCAATTTCAACAGTTTCAACAACAACTGTTTCAACATCAAAAGTTTCTGTTGAGATCGGATCTGGTCCAGGTGGAGGCGCAACTGGAGAAGGAGTGCGCTGAGGGATGGTCTCTTGCTCCCCCTGAACGGGTTCCTCAATGTCTGAAATGTCATCGCCGAAGAAATCAGAGAGGAGTTGTACCCTTGACATATTGGAAGGTTGAAATTTGAATGAGGGCGCACGAGGAGTGGGGGCGCGTTGAGAAGGAGCGCGCTGGGAAGGCGCGGAAACAGAAGGCCCTTTCTCAATATCTGCGCTTGATCCGGCGCCTTTCATGCGCTCTAACTTTTCTGACTCAGCAGCTTGTTTGGCTAGAAAGTCTTCATCTCTTTTTCGTTGAGCCTCAAGCCTGCTGGCTTCCTGCGCTAGCCTCAGATCTCGCTCATCATCAGTTTCAAATCTAGTGCGTTTGACAGGCGCAGGAGTAGGGTCATCAACTACCCGTTTGCCTTTGCTTTTATCTGCGCCTGGCACTGGATCTGCGCTTTGTCTAGCGCTTGCTTTTACTGCGCTCTTTAATAATGGTGCGCTTTTAAGGACTGGCGCATCATCGGACTCTGTGTCTTCATCTACTAAGCCTTCAACAGTCTTGATTTGGATTCCTTTTGCGCGCTTTGTGGGCTTCTTCCTGCGCTTCTTGAGGTCCAAACTAGCTTTACCAAACATTGGAACATCGTTGATCTTGTACTCCGGATTCTCATTCAAAAACTTAACTAACTCAGGGTAAGTTAGAAAAAGTTTTGTGAGAATAAGGCAGTGTGAGCGGAATCGGGTCTTTCCATCACTTTTGTTCTTCACAAATTTATCAATTTGCTCACGCAGAGTCTTGAACAGAATATGAGGCCAGTGAAGCTTCTCCTTGGCCATGATAGCAGCTGTGTATTCCCATTGTTCAACCGTGAATCGGTTTACGTTCCCAGTTTTGAACACTATTGAAGTTCCCACCAAGTGAGCGATGTGAGTCAAGAGTTCTCCACCATCTCGAATTTCGGTGTTTTTGATATTGTTTTGAAGCGTGGGAATATTTAGAAGTGAGGCAGCCATCTTGTTCTGATCATCAATTGAGTAAGTCATCGGGCGCCCAATAATGCGATCTTCACCGGTAGATGGAAAACCGAGCAAGTGTCGAATCACAGATGATGAAATATGGACGTCAACATTTTGAACGCGCGCCTCAATCCGGTAGTGAGTGCGCCCATTTACGTCAATTTCCACTAGAACAGCAGTGGAGAAGAACTCATCCACGAGGAGCGCAGAGAAAATCTTGGTCCATGGTGAATAAAGGGAGCAGACCAGCGACGCGCAGAGTCTCTATTATTTCTCTTCCCATCACTTCACCAGATAACTCCAATAGATCAAGAGTTTCTTCAAGTTTGAAATTTGCAAGGTCCTGAAAAAAATGATTGATGTTAGAAGTGATATAGGCGCATAGAAACATAAAATGATCAAAGTAACAGGCGTATGAAATATATAGGCGCATAATTGAAACAGGCGCACAAAATTATAGAGAATCAAGGCGCATGATTGAATTAGGCGCATAAAATATTGAAGGCGCATAGAGTTACAAGGCGCATAATATGGTTCTATGTGAATACTAAGGAAAAATTAAAACAACGAAATTTGACTAAGTACGAAGTTAGGCGCATAAGGTTTTTAGGCGCAGAATGATTTAAGCGCATATACAAGTAGAGGCGCATAAATCATTCAGGCGCATAAAAAATAGGCGCATAAAGAAGTACATAGGCGCATGACGTGAAAATTTTTACTTAGAAAGAAAAACAAACAACAAGCATTCAAATGAAAGAAATGAAAATCAAAAAGTTCAAATTTTCGAAAACAAGTTAGAAAATTTTTAGAGACCAAAACATGCATAAATGACGAAGAACACGAAGAACGACCCTTGAATGCTCGAAGAACACCAAGAACACGAAAATCATGAAACTTCACCAAACTAGACAAATAATATATCAAAATGACCGCATGACGACAAGGAATCTAAATATGCAAACAAAAATAAGAACAAATCAATAATGAAAGCACAATGATCAAAAGAATGCCCGAAAATTTTGAAAAATTTTGAAAACAAAAACTCAGATTTGTAACAAACAGAGCATTGATCGTTAAAATGTTGGTTTTAAAAGATTCGAAATCAAGAATAGAACACAACCCAACAAACGATATAGAAAACGGATCATCGAATCAAGAGAAATCAAAGAAATGAATCCGGGTTTTAAAAAAACGAAAACATCACTGAAAATGACGAAAAAAAAACAGAAATATAAGGAGATTAAAGGTTGAGAATTCATACCATATCGTCTTGTGTAGATGTTGATGCTTTCTTAGGACCCATAAACTTATATATATGAATGTAAAATGAAGAAGAAAAATGAAGATGAGAGAGAGAGGCGAGTCTGGGAGAGAGGGAGTGAGACGGGGAGAGAGAGAGAAATAGAGTAGGTGAGAAGAGAGGAAGGTGATGATGTGTTTTTATAGGTTTAGGTTTAAAATTTGCACTGATAAAGCAAAAAACAGTCAAAAATTTAAAAAGATGGAAGTTGAAGGATGGCATTTATGAGGGATTTGAAATGGCGGCTCATCATGACAAAAGGACATTCATTAATGAGGGATTTTTGGATTTGACATTATGGCTGAATGACCTAAAGTGTCATGATGTGACATTTAGGTTTTTGAAAAACTGCTCCACTTTCCCTTTAAGTGTATGAGCAATTTTGACTAATTTTTGCACAAACACCAAAAACATCTATTTTGGTGTAAGTTTGGGGTGCAAGAAATATATCCCAGAAAATAAAATTTTTCGAAAAGCGTAAAACGAGGGAAAAATTTAATTGCACAAGTACCCTTGAACAATTAAAGGAATGTCAAAAGACATAGATTCCTATAATAAATGAACAGAATGAACATACCTGGTACTTGTGTATTTATTACGTTCAATCATTGAAATTGAATTTTGAGAAATGATTGAGCCGCAATAGTTAATGCGCGCATGAAGAGGCGCATTACTTCAGCAAGGCGCATACTCATCTAGGCGCATTATTCATCAAGGCGCATTACACATCAAGGCGCGCAAAGATGGTTGAGCGCGCGCATGAATTGATAGGCGCGCAGATATTGTGCGCGCAGAAAACGAGAGATGGGCGCGCAGTTAGTAAGGCGCATAGATGGCGCATAATTTCCTTGAAACTTTTGAAAAATTGATTTAATCATTTGTACCTAATATACTCATAACTCAACACAACATAAAATCATTAGTATTGACAAAACTATATTGAATTTAGTTGAGTTCAAGCATACCCATTTCACCTCTCAAAAACATGAACCGTTTCGCGTCAAGTGCTTTAGTTAGAATGTCGGCGATTTGATAGTCGGTTCCCACGTGTTCCAAATGAATATTGCCTTTTTCCACGTGGTCTTTGAGGAAGTGATATTTGATGTCGATGTGCTTGGTCTTTGAGTGCATGACAGGATTTTCAGAAACCGCAATTGTTGATGTATTGTCGCAGTAGATGGGACAATTTTCTTCGATGATATCATAGTCCACCAATTGCTGCTTCATCCAGAGTATTTGACAACAACAACTTCCCGCAGCGATATATTCGGCTTCGGTTGTTGAGACAGATACTGAAGCTTGTTTCTTACTCGCCCATGACACAAGTCTATATCCGAGGAAATGACAAGTGCCACTTGTGCTTTTCCTATCAATTGTGCACGCTGCATAATCCGCATCTGAGTAACCTACAAGTTTAAAGTTCGAATCTTTGGTGTACCAAAGTCCAAGGTTAACAGTGCCAGAGAGATATCTTATAACGTTTCACAGCAATTAAGTGTGCTTCTCTAGGGTCGGATTGATAACGAGCACAAACACAAACACTAAACATAATATCGGGCCTGCTAGCAGTAAGATAAAGGAGTGAGCCAATCATACCTCGATAGAGCGTTTGATCAACACGTTTACCTTTTAGATCTTTGTCGAGTTTGTTGCCGGTGGCCATTGGAGTATCGTATGATTTAGCGTTCTCAAGTCCAAACTTCTTGATTAAGTCCTTTGTGTATTTGGATTGGTTGATAAAAATGCCTTCACTCATTTGCTTGATTTGAAGCCCGAGGAAGAATGTGAGTTCTCCCATCATGCTCATTTCAAACTTGCTCTTCATTAGTTTCTCAAAACGCTTGCACAACAATTCATTAGTAGAACCAAATATAATATCATCAACATAAATTTGAACAAGTAATTTATGACCATTATGTTTGGCAATGAAAAGAGTTGTATCGATTTTACCGCGAGTGAAGCCTTTTTCGATGAGAAACTTGGATAGTGTATCATACCATGCTCTTGGTGCTTGTTTGAGTCCATACAAAGCTTTCTGGAGTTTGTACACATGATTTGGAAATTGTGAATCTTCAAACCCAGGTGGTTGAGCAACATAGACTTGTTCTTGGAGTTCACCATTTAGAAACGCGCTCTTCACATCCATTTGATATAACTTGAAGTTCTTGTGAGCGGCGTAAGCTAGAAATAATCTGATAGCTTCAAGTCTTGCTACGGGCGCAAAAGTTTCATCGTAATCAATTCCTTCTTCTTGCCTATAGCCTTGTGCAACCAATCTTGCTTTGTTTCTCGTGATGGTTCCATTCTCATCCATCTTGTTCCTGAACACCCATTTCGTACCAATCACTCCTTGATCATTTGGTCTTGGAACAAGAGTCCAAACCTTACATCGTTCAAATTGATTGAGTTCTTCTTGCATTGCAATAACCCAATTAGGATCTTGGAGTGCTTCATCAGCCTTCTTCGGTTCAATTTGAGAGATAAAAGCAGTGTAAGCATCAAAGTTTGTAGCTCTCCTTGTACGAACACCAACTTGTAAATCACCGATGATATTAGCAATTGGGTGACCTCTAACTTCACGAATTTCAGGAGGTAAGTTAGGTTGAGTCGTAGAAACTTGAAGATCTTCAATTGGTACCTCTTCACCAGATTCAAAGTCATTGAAATTTGGGGGTTGAACTGGCTCAGAATTGAAATTTGGGTTTACACCAGATGCAGCAGTAGAAATAGGCGCGTAAGAGGAATCATGAGGCGCATCATTTGAGTGAGGCGCAATAGAGGATTCACCAGGCGCATAATACATTGAATTAGGCGCATTTGATGTAGATGGATTTCCTTGTGTTGATAGATTCTGACCTTGAGTGGGCGCAACGTAAATAGGAGCACCTGTATCATTTAACTCAATAGAATCATCAGCAACATTTGGAGCCAAATGTGGCTCAAGGAGAGAATGTTCATCAAAAGTAACATGTACAGATTCAACTATCACTAATGTAGTTCTATTGAAAACACGAAAAGCTTTAGAGTGTTTGGCATACCCAACAAAAATACCTTCGTCGGCTTTGGCATCGAATTTACCTCTATGTTCGTTTCCGTTGTAGAGGATATAGCATTTGCAACCAAAGATCTTGAAGAATGCAATGTTGGGAGTTCTACCACGCCAAAGTTCATACGGCGTCTTGTTGTGAAGTTTGTTGATGAGGGAACGATTTTGAGTAAAACATGCAGTGTTGATAGCTTCTTCCCAAAAGTACTTAGGCAATTTAGCTTCAGCTATCATCGTCTTTCCGCTTCAATCAACGTTCTATTCTTTCGTTCAACGACGCCATTTTGTTGAGGAACTCCGGCGGTTGAAAAGTTGTGATCTATCCCATGATCTTCACAATATCGAGCAACACCGTTATTTTTGAATTCTGTTCCATTGTCGGATCGAACACTAACGATGTCATCTTCTTTTTGGGTTTGGAGCAGTCGAAATAAGGTAGTGAGAATATCATAACAATCATCTTTTGTAATCATCATCTCTACCCATGTATATCTTGAATAATCATCCACCACAACTAGAGTATACTTGTTTCTACGAATGCTTGCGGTGGAAACTGGTCCAAATAGATCAATGTGAAGCAGTTGCAAACATCTTGTAGTTGAAGGATTTGACTTGCTTGAAAATGACTGCTTCGGTTGTTTGCCAAGTTGACATGCGGCGCACTTTTTGTCATGATGATCAGCAACTTTGGGAAGTCCTTTGACAAGATTATTCCTGCTGAGTTTAGATAGATACTTGAAGTTCAAGTGACTTAAGCGCTTGTGCCACAGCCAACTATTTTCGTTCACACTTTTTGCTACAAAACAAGATTAGTACTAGAGTTCATACTATGAAAATCAATAATATAAATATTTGTCTTACGATATCCCGTGAGTAAGATAGCTCCAGTTTTGCCATTCTTGATAAGACATTGCGTTGAAGTAAAATGGCATTCTAATCCTTTGTCGCAGAATTGAGATATGGATAATAAGTTGTGCTTGAGCCCTTCCACGAGTGAGACTCTTTCAATGCACACTTTGTCTTTCTTGAGCTTTCCATATGCTACAACTTGACCTTTGTTATTATCGCCAAATGTTACGGAGGGACCTCTTTCTTCATGGACATCTTCTAATAAGGATTCATCTCCAGTCATGTGTCTTGAACACCCACTATCGAGAATCCATTCATAATTTCTAGCTTTTGAAGATCCAGCCATGAAACAAAGAACCTGAAATATAGACATTTAAGCAGGTCCCCTTTATCCTTTTGGGTCCTAGGTTAGCAACTTTTGACAACCCACTCTTGCTTGACCTTAGGATTTTTACGTCCTTTGGCATTGGGAGTGAATCGCAAAAGGCATTCCACGGCCTTGTGTCCTGAACAATCACAAATGGAACAATGATGAAAGCCACCAATCACGTGAGTTTTCACAAACTCTTTACTTTTCTTGGGGATGGCATTCTTCTTTGGGTCAGATGAACTAGACTTAACAAAATCTTTCTTTTGAAATTTTGGAGCGCTTTTTCTCGAAGGGCGCATAGGGCTAGGAGGCGCACGGCGATGAGGCGCGTGGCTCTTAGGCGCATAATGAGCACTCGGAGAAGGAGCGCGCCTATTTTCAAGAATGATTTTGCTAGGAGATGGTTCATCTGTAGCTATATCTTTCCCATTAGCTTCCCAAATTGCTTCGTTGGGTAGACATAATGGAATGTTTGTCTCTTGACTTTTTCATGTCCTTTACCCATTGAATTAGAATGTTTTTCCTTGGGAATTTCAAGAGTTTTTTGGTTGGTAAATTCACTATCTCTTTCAGCACAGACATCACATTTAAAGTTGTCACTAGTTGATGAGAATCCCAAGCCACTTTTATCACCACTGACTTTTTGGGACTCAAATATATTCTCCATATGACACGAGAATTGACCACTCATTTGTAATCTTTT